>CATIWM010032132.1:0-10434 GCA_949671775.1 Mallotus repandus | reverse complement strand
TTTATTTTTGCCATTAACCAATTTAAACCCTTAACTTTCTAATTCTTGTTATGGACTTAATATCACATGTATTACATCTATTTCTCATGACTATATGATATGCATGTTATGCAAATAAATGAAAATGTATTATGTGGGCGTTACATACAACTTTCTCTGAAGTCATGTCTAGGGCAATGAAACTGATTAAACTCGATGAAGACAGAAGGCTACGGCGGGATGATGACAGACCACCCTTTAAAAGGGAAGAAAGATCCGAGCCAAGGAGACCTAGAGCCCAACCACCTTATTTCAGAGGCCCAGTAGGAGGCCTAGCAGGGGAATTCAAGAATGAAATTGAAAACTATACACCCCTGAATGCTCCAAAATCACAAGTCCTTGTATGGATTAGAGCAAATGGGGTGGGAATACCCGTGCTAATAAGATCGAGTCCTAGCAAAAGAGTAATGGCAGATAGAAGGTTCTATTGTCAATATCACCGAGAATATGGTCATGACACTGACAATTACTGAGAATTAAAAAGAGCCATAGAGCAACTAATACAAAATGGCAAACTCGGTAAATTTACTAATACAAACAGGAGATACAGAGACTTCGAAGTAGAGAATGGTGATAAGTTCAAAACAAAAAAGGCTCGAAATGAAGTGGTTGGAGTTATTAGCATGATAGTTAGAGGAGAAGTACCTAAAGAAAAAAGGATGAAATGATCTCAGAGAGAAGATATCCAGTTGCAAAGGCCAATTATCGCATTCAGACCAGAAGACGGAGAACATACCCAGCATCCCCATAATGATGCCTTGGTCTTAAGTGCATACATCCGAAATTATCTAGTGAAAAGGCTTTTGATTGATGAGGGAAGCGCTGTTAATGCACTCTCATAGAGTGCCTACCAGGCTATGGGAGACTCAGTTACTGATCTCAAAATCATTAAAAACCCCATCACCAGCTTCTGTGGAGGAACAACCCAGCCTATGGGAGTAGTAGAACTGGAAATAGAATTCGGCAATTGGGAAACAGGAGATTCAAAAATAGCCCGATCCTTCTTCAACATCATGAATCTTCCACTTGCTTATAACGGCATCATTAGAAAACCCATCTTGTAAGAGATTGATGCAGCCACGAGTATTAGAAGGCTAACCATGAAGATCCCTCTAGAAGACCGAGTCGTAACCATACTCAGAGATCAATTAATGGCTCAACAATGTTATCAACTGGCTTCTAAACCTCAACTAGAAGCTTTTCCCCTAGCATTTTAGAAACTGAAAAACAAGGTGCTAATCTAGAGCCAGTTGATCAAGTTCAAACATTGCAGATCACAGATGAAAAGGCAATTAGAATTGGAGGCGAGCTCGATAAAGACATCAAGAAAAACATTGGGGAAGTTCTTACTAGACACTCTAATAGCTTCACTTCAACAACGACTGAAATTATGGGGGTGGACCCTCAGATTGCGTCGCATAGCCTTAACATTCTACCAGGAATGAAACCATTAATCCAGAAGAAATGGAAGTTTGTATAGGAGAGGCAGAAAGTGATTACCGAAGAAGCAAAAAAGCTTTTGGATGCCGAATTCATAAGAGAAGTCACACACCCGGAGTGGGTAGCTAATATGGTGTTAGTTAGGAAAGCTAATGGGAAGTACCGAATGTGTGTTGACTACACGGACCTCAACAAGGCATGCCCCAAAGACAGCCATCCATTACCAATAATTAATCAGTTGATAGATTCAACAGCTTGCCACCATCTCTATAGTTTCATTGACACCGTTCAAGGATACCATCAGATCCCCATGAAGGAGGAAGATGAGGAGAAAACATTAGTCATTACTCATAAAGGCCTTTATTGCTATAAGGTTATGCCCTTTGGACTGAAAAACGTTGGTGCAACCTACCAAAGGCTGAATAATCATATATTTCAAGACCATATCGGGAAAAACATAGAAGTATACGTGGACGATATCATTGTTAAAAACCAAACAGAAGAATAACATGTTGGAGATCTTAAGTAGATACTCACCATACTAAATAAGTATCAGATCAAGCTAAATCCAGACAAGTGTGTATTCAGAGTAAAGGCAAGAAAGTTCTTGGGGTTCATGATCTTATATAGGGCCATAGAGGCAAACCCAAAAAAGATGGAAGCCATTCTAAATATGAAAGCTCCCAAAATGCTGAATGAGCTTCAGAAACTCAATGGCAGGATTACAGCTCTCGGAAGGTTCATCTCATGTTCAGCCAAGAGATGCCTGCCATTATTCCGAGCCTTGAAGAGTTCCAAGAAATTTGAATGGAATGACGAGTGTCAGACAATATTTGAAGAAATAAAAAAGTTCCTGACTTCACCGCCATTGCTCAGCAGACCAGTTCCGGGTGAAACATTATACTTGTACCTCTCTATTGGCCATGAATCCATTGCCTTGGTGTTAGTTTGGGAAGAAGGCAATCAGCAAAGCCTGATATATTATGTCAGCAGGATCCTCAGAGGTTCAGAAACCCGGTATCCTATGCCATATAAACTCGCCATGATAATTCTCCACACATCAAAGAAACTTCGACAATACTTTCAAGCACATTCCATAGTTGTCAGAACTAATTTCCCCTTGCAAAAAATTCTCTAGAGACCAGAAACTTCAAGATTACTGCTCCAATGGTTAGTTCAGTTGGGAGAATTTGACATCAGTTATGAGCCTCGTTGGCAGATAAAAGCTCAAGCTTTAGCAGATTTCATACAAGAGATGACATTCGAAGAGGCCATCTCCCTCTCATACTCGGAGTATAAACTATACATAGATGGAGCATATAGAGCTTAAGGATCCGGAGCTAGAATTGTCTTAATTGGGCCGAGCAAACTAAAAATCAAATATACAATCCAAATCAGATACAATGCCATAAATAATGCAGCTAAGTATGAAGCATTAATTACAAAACTCAGACTAGTAATAAAAGTCAGAGCTGAGTATCTTAAAATTTATTCTGACTCCCAACTAGTGGTCAACCAGGTCAAAGGAACATACCAGATCAAAGATGCGAGCATGGTTAAATATGTGGAAAAGGCCAAGCAACTCCTAAAGAAGTTGGAGCATGAAGGGGGGCAATGGGAAATATTGCAAATTCCCAAAAGTGAGAATTTAGAAGCAAATTTGTTAGCAAAGTTAGCATCGGAAGCCAACCAGGTATTTAAAGAACTTGAGTTAACCGAGGAACTTACCAAACCAAGCATCAAGGAAGAAGAAGTGATGAACGCTCAGGAGGTGGCTAAGTGGATGAAGCCAATTATACAATACTTGGAACACAAAATCATACCTAAAGATAAGCTTCAGGCGTGGAAGTTGAAGATCCGAGCTACACATTACTCCATGTATAATGGCGAACTTTACAGAAAGTCATTATCACATCCATGGTCAAAATGTATATCCCTAAAAGAAGGCAACTATGTGCTTAGAAAAAACCATGAAGGGATATGTAGAGCTCGCGAAGCTTAAAATTCCATAGTCCGAAAAGTATTATTACAAGGGTACTACTGGCCTAACTTGTCCAAGGACACATCCCAGCTAGTCCAAAAATGCACTAAGTGTCAGCAGTTTGCCCATCTTACCTATAAACCTTCCAACATTCAGCATCCTATTGGAAGTCCATGGCCTTTTGTTGTTTGGGAATTGGATATCTTGGGTCTGTTCCCAGTTTCTACATCTCAAAAGAAGTTCTTGATCGTAGCGATTGATCACTTTACAAAGTGGTAGAAGTAGAAGCTGTTCCAACCATTACTGAGGCTTGGATACAACATTTCTTTTGAAAAAAAATTATTTGTAGATTCGGCATACCACACACTCTGATCATAGATAATGGCAAGCAGTTTGAAAATGAGAAATTCAGGGCATTCTGTTAAGAATCGGGCATCAAACTGAGATTTACTTCAAAGGCTCATCCTCAGACAAATAGGCAGATAGAAGTTACCAACATAATCATTATGCAAGGGCTAAAGAAGAGGTTGGATGAAAAGAAGGAAAATTAGGTAGAAGAACTCAACAATGTCATCTAGGCATATAGAACAACACCTAGAGGCCCGACAGGAGAAACACCCTTTAGATTGACATACGAAATGGGTGCAATTATTCTTGTGGAAATTGGTTCGTAAAGCTACTAAGTCTCTAGAGAGTTGGATCCAGACATCAACAATCTCAATGCTCGGATTTGTCTAGACTTGCTTGAAGAATGAAGGAAGCGAGCATATGAAGTCTCGGAGGCACAGAGGCGGAGAATGGCCGGATATCATAACAAACATGTTCGATCAAGGTAGTTCAAAGTTGGAGACCTCATCCTGAGAAGAGCAGATATAGGCAAAGGTAGCTCTGAAACTGGCAAGCTCAGACCTAATTAGGAAGGCCCATTTCAAGTCACTGAAAAAACCACTAAGGGTGCAAACAAGATAAAAGATGTGCAAGGAAAAGACTTGCCTCAATATTGGAGCTCGAATAGCCTTAGGAAATACTATTAGTAAAAGAAATTGAACTAAAAAAAAAGAGAGAGATAAACTTTAATAAAGAAGCGCCATTTCATTCCTTTATAATTGTTGTTACAAAAAAAAAACACCTAAGTATTTACATTAGCCTCAGATTCAAAAGGCACTAAGCTAACTTCAGTAGAAGCATTGACATCCTTCAAAGTAAGAGTCTTGGGCACCATAAAGGTAGCAGCAGTGAGGCTAGTTTCAGCTGAGGACCCTTCCTCAGGATGATTAGGATTCACCGTATGATCGAAAGAAGACCCCTCAATAGTGGTTGACTTCTTGGAGACTCTTGGGCCTGCTCGATGCTTCTTGGCAGCTTTACTAGCAGCCTCACTAGCAGCAGCCAATCTTGCCAAGTCTATAGATGTTATCTTATCACACTCGAAAAAGTTCAAATCATGCCACTGAGCAAGCAGAATCCTTTTAAGCTCAGATTTGTATACCTTAAGGAACCTGGACACCATGTTTAGATAGGATCTTAGGTCATCCTTTCAGCCTTTCTTCTCCTGCTCCAACTTTTCCCTCAGCATGGCAAGCTCAGAATCTTACTCCTTCATCTTCTCAGTCTAATGGGCCTGGGTATGCTCAAGATCTCGGATCTTTTCATCACGAGACTCCACCTTAGACTTGGCCTTATTAAGTTGAGCCTTTGTAAGCTCTAAAGCACGAGTTACCGCACCCAGCTTCTTTTTATAATCCCCGACAATGGTGCCCACCTCAGCATCTTTAAAGTTGTATTCATTTTGAAGGATGAAATGCTCATCCTTAGTCAGCAATAGGCCTTGGGTCATCTACAAGTAAAAAAGGAAGAGTTAGTATATTAAGCAATACTTATTGCCGTAGCAAGATATGTTCTAATTTTTACCTCTAAGGCATGTGTAATCAGGCTATTATATAGCTCACCTCTGCCTACATCCTTCCACCATTTGATGTCATTCGGTAGGCATAGAGACTTGGCGTACTGGTCTCTCACTTAGGGATTCTGAACACTCAGTGGACTTATCTTGTTCAGAATCCATTTCTTGGCATCTGGACAACTGGGTAGCCTCGGACGTTTGATAAAAACATTCTCTACCAATTCCTCTTCATCCTTGGCAATCTCTTTTCCCCTGGTATATTTTTTGGAAGACCCGGAAGCCCTTTTCCAAGATGTTATACTGGAGGTTCTCTTACAACCTCGGCATGTTATTCTGCAAGAGTCTCGGAAGGCTCCTCTTACCCCAGTATAAGGTCGGTAATCTCTGGTTCCTGCCCTTGATCCTGACCTTCCTTCGGACCAGCATCTGAAATTAGTATCCCGGTCGTAAATGTATAATAATCAGCCATCTGCAAATCAAAAAAGGAAAAGAAGAGTCAGAATATACCTTCAAGAAGATCAACACTTACCATCATTTCCGTTATATACTCTCCGGAGATATCGTTGAGAACAATTCTCGGCTGAAATTCCCTCAAACACGCTCCGAGTATGAAGTCCGAGTCTTCATTCGGCAACTTTTTTGGGCATTTTACATCATGACAAGCGTTGACCTATAAATGTCAGATAATGAAGAATTCGGTTGGGTGCTCTATCATAAAATACTTGTGTCTCCAAGACTTTGGTATGTCCGAAAGTCTCACAAACAGGCTCAGACCCGGAATAGCTACTAGAGAGAACATAAGCTCCCCCTTTTCTTATTTAAACTATAAATAAACCGTAACATGTCAAATTTTGGGTCTCTCTCTTCCTTATGCATAAGCTCTATATACCCGGTTAAAATTCTATAGCTATTGAGATGAAGTTGCCCAGGTACTATGTTATATCTAATCAGAAACAGCTTCATAAAGGGATCTATCGAGAACCCCAGCCCCCCCCCCCCCCCCCCTAATTGGTCTTGGTATACTACCATTTTTAAAGCATCATGATAAGGCTCATATGCCTTTTTATCAGTGGTATGCAGCAAATATTCTTGGGGAATCCCAAATTTATGCCTATACCATTCTAGCATACTAACATCTACCCTAAATTCAAACAGATCTTATTTCACTTGCTCTCGTGGAGCCATTGGCACTACAAACCTAAAAAACTAGAAAAAAGAAAATAAACACAAATAGAAAAAGTTATCTTCACATGGAAAGCACAGATTCTTTAAAAGCAGGAAGATGATCGAACCCAAGAGACTTTGAAACAGTAGGTAGATTGGAGAAAAGAAAACTTGGTAGGAGTGATAGAAGAAGAAGAAAATGGAGGCGAGAATTAACACAAACCAAAGAAGTGAAAAATGCTAAGGCCATCCCTCAATTTATAAGTTGAGGAAGGTTCTTGATGGACCTCCCTTACCCTTAGTATTACAACACTCATGCTTTATTATAGCAGGGGCATAATAGTCAAAAATGGTCTGACATTAAATGACCATTAATGGCACAACTATCTAAGTGTTTTCCTTTTAGCAGATGCATCTGTCCAGCTATAAGAATGTCGTTGACACAACCATGACTTCTAACACATGAACAGACGTGACAGTTCCCAAATCAAGAAAAGCACAAGGTGTAACAATCACGCTTCCTGATCTAAAGCACATGCTTTCCCAGGCACTCAGGCCTCGTTTCATAACATCGAGAGACCTCATGGTCACAATAAAGCCTTAAGCACTAAAAACTCCAGCGGCAGTTGGTTTCGAGTTAATCTCTTGGGTTATTTTCGTAACACCGAGTCTATACAAGTCCAGTTGGCAAAATTTTCTCTCTGCAGACATTCTTTCGAGACTCGATACCGAGCTTCTTTAGCATCAGTGACTGGCTGGCCACCTCAGCTCACTCGTCAGTAGTAGACACTTTCCAGTGCATATCAGTCCAAGCAACAACTACAGCTTCCTCGATATCCAGACCACTCGGACATAAATATCCGACCTGACTCGCTAGGAGGGGGGGGGGGGGGGGAGGGGACTCTTGGTACCCTCAGGTATATTCCTATTCAAACTAATAAACTTGTATTCCTAAATTAGAGTAACCCTCATCATGAAGAGTCCCACATCCGGAGGACTTCCAGATCAAGAGGAATTGCCTCAAACAAGGACAAATCCTACAAGGAAGAGGAATCCTATTCCTCTTAGGTTTGAGCATCTCATTCCCTATAAATACTCCTCCCCTCCCCTCAAATTATTGATTCTATTCTATTTTTTTAAGCTCTTATTCTATCTAAATTCTCTCTCTACACTCCCCGACTTAGGCATCAGAGGGTTTGTGGGAGAAATCCCACATCTCACCTTGCTCTTGTTGATCACTTGCAGGACCCAGACTCGAAGGTCCCAGAATCAAGTTATCAGATATGATGGGTGTTTTGTTTATTTATGTGCTTGAAATTATGAATAAGGTTTTAATATGATGGTTATTTTGTATGTTTATATGGTGAAATTATGAACAATGTTTAGTTTGATGGGATTTTGTTTGTTTATGTGGTGAAATTATGAACGATGTTTGTAATCGGATTCTGTTTGAACTTTTTTGATTGTGGTTTAAATATTTGGCTTTGGACTATCACTGATTTTGTCATCATCCAGTGGTTTAGGTAGTTGGGTTATGCATGGCAACACTAGCACAGTTAGAAAGGTTATTTTGTAATCTTGTGTTAGGTGTTATGTTTTTTTTTTTAACAATGTTAGGTGTTGTGTTGATAAGCAAATTCAGTTGGTATTTCATAATGAAGATTAAGATAACTAAAATAAATTATATCAAGGGATTAATTCAAATTTCATGTTACGACACAAAGTATAATGACATGATTAGCGATCAATGACTCAACACATCTCTTTTCCTGATCAACGACTAGTCATTTTTCACTTCACAAATAAACCAAGTCATAAATTGATTTTTAAAGCAGATATAAATAGATAAATAAATCAATCAATCAATCCAAGCTAACACAAAACTATTAGGGTGCGTTGATAAGGCAATGATTATCTTGATAGAGTTGAGTTTGTTATAGGACTCTCATTCAATTGTATCTCTTATTATGTTGTATTTCTTATCATGTAACTTGTATATATTTTAGAAATATAATCAATGAATATATAAAATTGTTACCTCATCATGGTAGCAAAGCCTGCAAAGGTTTAACAACCACAAGGCTCTTTTTTTTTTCTTTTTTTTACATAGTCACCATGGTAACCTCCAGTTCAACCAGTAACGCTATTGTTTTTGTTTCTTCTCCCATAATTTCTTCTCTACCAAATATCGCCCATCAGTTGCCCATTAAACTCACTTCCTATAATTGTTTGTTATGGAGTGCTCAGCTACTACCACTCCTATATAGTTATGATCTCGCTAAGTTGATTAATGGAACGTCTGAACTACCACCAAAAACACTTAAAAATAATGAATCCAATCCTAAATTCATTGCATGGTTTTGTCAGGATCAACTGGTCCTAAGTTGGATAATTGGCTTTATTAGTGAGAGCTTTGTTCCTCAAGTCATCGGTGCCTTTTTTACTCGTGTAGCCTGGCAAATACTTGCTGCTACTTATACCTTAAGTTCGAAAGCTCAGGTTCAAACCATAAAATCAAAATTTTTTTGACTAAACAAAGAATCAAGTGAATCCATATGCAGCGAGCGAAAGGCATGTTCGACCAACTTGATAGCTTAAACAGTCCTATCAGTGAAGACGATATGGTACAGGTGACAATAAATGGTTTAGGGACTGCATATCATCCTTTTATGCGATCCTTAGAGAATCGCCTAGATGCTTTTAGGTTTGATGACTTATACGGGTTATTGTTAAACAAAGAAGAGAAATTGGCCAATGAAATATCCAGTGATATTTCTCCTGCTGTACCACCTACTACCCATTTTGTAACTGGTCGTAGTTAACAATTTACCAATCGAGGTCGTGGTGGTAGACATCAAAGAGGACGAGGTAGGTTTAATAACTCCTCTCGCTCTTCCATTTCATCTTATTCTGGTGGTTCTTATACTCCGGGTTTTTCTTCATATAACGGCATTGATCAGTCCATCCAATGCCATAACTGTAATGGGTTTGGCCATCTTGCTCGCAACTGCTCCTTGATACGACCCAAACCAATTCTGCCCAGACCACCATCCTCATCCACCATGGTTCGGCCAGTCACCAATTTTGCTTCCCCATCATCATACAATTCCATGACACCACTTTAGCTATTGGACACGGGTGCTACACACCATTTGACTCCAAAACATGAAAACCTATCAGTTCATTCAGAATATTATGGTCCTGAAGAGGTTAAAATTAGCAATGGTAACTCACTTGCCATCTCTCATATTGGTAACTCTATTTATCAATCTAAAGGCAAATCTTTTCAACTTGATAATATTCTTCATGTCCCTCAGTCTTGTGCCAATCTACTTTCTATTTATGCTTTCACTAATGCTAACCAAGTTTTCGTTGAATTTTTTCCCAATTATTTTGATATAAAGGATATCCATACGAGGGAGGTGCTCCATACAGGCCCAAATGACAACGACTTGTATTCCATGCTTTTTTATCATATTCAATAGCCGAGATGATCTCCTACAACCTTCACATATTCTCTCTCCCAGTGGCATTCCCGTCTTGGACATGCCAATTACAGAACAGTTGACAGGCTCTTCATCAAGCCAACATTCCTTTTAAATTCAATAAAAATCATGACCCTTGTCATGCTTGTAATGTTAACAAGAGTCACAAATTACCTTTTGAATTGTCTTCTTATTAAGCAACTGCTCCTTTAGACTTAATATGCTCTGATTTATGGGGGCCTTCCCTTGTGACTTTAGTAGATGGCAAGCATTATTATGTTCTCTTTTTTTTATCATTTCAGCAAGTATTATTGGATTTATTTTGTTAAATATAAATCTGAAGTGATTAGCGTTTACATCAAATTTCAACATCTTGTTGAAAATTTTTTTAGTCAACCTATTAAATCTTTTCAAGCATATTG
>CATIWM010032081.1:0-21933 GCA_949671775.1 Mallotus repandus | reverse complement strand
GCTCACTCCTCTGCAATATTTTTCAGGATTAGAAGAACTATAATCTGTCATGAAGAAACATTTGCATCAATTGCACTAGCATTATGTCACATGGGTCAGCAGGGTGGTCGTCCACAAGTTTTTGAGCATGACGTATGTAATAAATTTTATTATGTAGTATTAACAGTAGTGTATTGTATGTGTCTAACATGAGGGAAAATGTGAGCTACTTGATTTTATAAGCTCTTTTTGTGTGTAATATGTATTACTTATATAAAATAAAGGTGGTGTATATATTGACATGTGAACTAAAGTTAGACACCGATGGAAATATTATTTATTAGTCATAAGCATACAATGTATGTTTGACATCCTTAATAGGTGTCACACATAGTCACCTCCCCACATTTAAATTTGTAATTTTGGCCACAGTAATTACAAATTACATCAAAATTGTCATCCGCTCTTTGCCGCTTAAAATGAACTTTGAAAATATCCAATTGTGATGCTTATTGACTTTCTTGTACTAGAAAATTATCTTTCAAATTATTTAAATCACAAATATTTAGTTGTTATTCACCAAAGTATTATGATCTTGATCTTCACTTCTTTTATTTCCACTTGCCTTTTTTTGACAAAAAAAATTGGAGAATTGAATAAAAAATATTTGAGAAGTGAATAAAAAATTGAGAGTGAAACTAATAAAAAAAATAAATTAAGAGAATAAGAGAATATTGAGATTATAATTGAAT
Source organism: Mallotus repandus (assembly GCA_949671775.1). Classification (NCBI taxonomy): domain Eukaryota; kingdom Viridiplantae; phylum Streptophyta; class Magnoliopsida; order Malpighiales; family Euphorbiaceae; genus Mallotus; species Mallotus repandus. Next base: position 21,202 of record CATIWM010032081.1, on the reverse strand, counting down.
AGATAATAAATATTGACTATTTGAATGAGCATTTTGAGAAAATATAAAGAGAATATTGAGAGAATTAGAGAATTGAAAGAAATTTTTTTGTGAGAAAAAATGACTCTCCCTCAACCCTATTTATACACACAAAAAATATTTTTTTGAACTTCCTAAAATATCCCCCTAAAATAGTTGTTTATGGCTATTATTATGGATAAAATTGTATTTTCTTTATAAGATAGATATATATATATATATATATATATATAATCTTTTTTTTAAACGGCTACATGGTGGGGGAGTGCCCAATGCACAGCCTCCCCCTCAAACCAATTGTAAAGTTAAAAAAAAATTATATTAGGCAGTTCGGAACTGGAATCGCCGGTTCATAGTTTCGGATGGCGAGGAACCGACCATGAACGGCTCTCTCTACGGGTTAGGGTCAGTTCAGTTTGATTTCAAATTTGACCGGTTTCAGGCTCGAGTTTAACTGGTTTCAAGTCTGGATTTGACCGAACCAGTATCGGGCTAAAATCGGCCTTTGGCTTGGCCAAGATATGAAGATATTGGTTTCATTGCTTTGCCTAAGTCTTCCTTAGACTATTGTCTATTTTATGATTTTATTGTAGTGTTGTGTTGTTTGGCTTCTTTATGCATCCTGCCTCTTGTTGAAAGTTACTATGTTTTGCTAACTTGCACTATAAGAATACTAGTGCATAATTGTTTCAGCTGCCAGCTATTTTATTGTAATCCAGCCTCCAAGAGATGCTCAAATAAAGTATAATTTGGCAGTAATAATTGTAGGGTTTGGGTTATAAAGCAATGTCAGCACTAGGCACTATTTTGTAGTATTCTAGTATAATGCCCTTATATAGACCATGAAAGTTATCACTCTGGGTTGGGTTATGTCGTTAAATGTACTAGAAAGACCTATTGTATGTACACTCTGCATTATATGCTTAAATGTACCAAAAAGACCTGTTGTATATATATGCACAAGGCATGGCCACATGCTCCTAATTGCTTCTATAGCCTTATAAGATCAAGAGTTCTAGCACTCGATTTGTTAGAAAAGTCAGGTGTTTAACAGTAACAATTCATAAAAAGTAATAAGTTATGCAATAATGTTGACTGTTTTTTATATAGTTCTTATGATCATTCAAGCATGCTGCAAGTTTTATATTCCTATGTTACTACATAGATGAGGAATAGCAAGCAAAAATTAACTAACATTTTTTCTCAAAACATTTTATGTTGTGCTAAAAACCAAATCATAAAACTAAAAAAAAAGGTTCTGTAAATGCTACCAAAAAGCAATTAAAACTGACTAACAAGCACTCTACCTTTGCATCTTTTAGGTCAAACAAACATAAACCACTTATCTAAAGTCTATCCCAAATTTTATTGATCTTCACCTTTATTTCTTGATACTAGGGATCGTTTGACAATATTTCCCTCTAATTTTCTACTCTTACAGCACCAAGGCAGCCCTCTTTTACCAATGATTTTATATCTGATGCTACCTTATCCAACTCTATGTAAATTCTACACACTGCCATTTGCTAAAGTTTTAGTTTTGGATGTATCAAAATCTAATATGAAGGCAGCCATTTGAAGACCTAGAAAAGCTCCAACGTGAAGAGAAAAAGAGTAAATCGAACAAAATTTCATCAAGAAATTATCTTGTTAGACTGTCATAATCATCAACTTCTATAATCTTCTCTTTACTAATCGTCCCCTCACTAGCCTATTCGGAACCACAACCACCGACTCACTGTTCTAGATGGAGAGGAACTGGCCCTGAACCAGTTCCCATATGGGTTAGGGCTGATTTAACCTAATTTCAGATTTGACCAATTTTAGGCCCGAATTTGACTGAACTGATTTTGGACCAAAATCGGCCTTTGGCCGGGCCTATATATGAAGATACTAGTTTCGTTGCTTTGCTTAAGTCTTCCTTAGACTCTTGTCTGTTTATGATTTCATTGTAGTGTTATGTTGTTTGGCTTCTTTGTGCATCCTACCTCTTGTTGAAAGCTATTATATTTTGCTAACTTGCACCATAAGAATACTAGTGCATAATTATTTTAGCAGCCAACTATTTTATTGCAATCCAAGCTTTGAGAGATCCTCAAATAAACTATAATTTGGCAGTAACATCAACTAGAAATAATTGTAGGGTCTGGGTCATAAAGCAATGTTAGCACCACGCACTACTTTGTAGTATTCTAACAAAATGTCCCTATATAGACCATGAAAGTTGTCACTCTAGGTTGGGTTATATGGTTAAATGTACCAGAAAGACCTGTTGTATGTATACTCTGCATTATATGCTTAAATGTACCAAAAAGACTTGTTGTATGTATACGTACAAGGCGTGGCCATCTGCTCCCAATTGCTTCCTTTCCTTGGCCTCATAAGATCAAGAGTTCCAACACTCGATTTGTTAGAAAAGTTACGTGTTTAATAGTAATAATTCATGAAAAGTAACAATTTATGCAACAATATTGACTATTTTTTATGCAGTTCCTATAATCATTATAGCATGCTACAAGTGTTATATTCCTACGTTGCCACATAGATAAGGAATAGCAAGCAAAAATTAGCTAACATTTTATCTCAAAACATTTTGTGTTGTGCTAAAAACCAAATCATAAAACTAAAAAAAAAGCTATGCAGATGCTACTAAAAAGCAATTAAAACTGACTAACAAGCACTCTGCTTTTGCATCATCTGGATCAAACAGACATAAAACCACTTTTTTAAAGCCCATCCCAGATTTTATCGATCTTCACCTTTATTTCGTGATAATAGGATCGTTTGACAAAATTTCCCTCCAATTTTCTTCTCTTACAGCACCAAGGCAACTCTCTTTTACTAATGATTTTATCTCTGATGCTAACTTATCTAACCTAGTGTAAATTCTACACACTTCCATTTACCAAAGTTTTAGTTTCGGATATGTTGAAATCTCATGTGAAGGTAGCCATTTGAAGACCTAAAAAAGTTCAAACGTGAAGATGTAAAAGAGTAAATCGAATAAGATCCTATCAGGAAACAGTCTTATTAGACTATCATTATCTTCAACTTCTATAATCATATCCTAAGTAGCTATCCCCTCACTAGCTGCCCCTATTTTAGAATCATTCCTCTTTTTCAACTTTACACCCATTCATGGAATCTCTTTTTCCTTGCTTCATCGAAATTGTTAAAATCTCTAAATTCGCCATTATGTAAGTACACATAAATCTTTACTTTCATGCCCTGCATTCCAATGCTTTTAATTCTTTCACTTATTTCTTTTAGCTGAAGTATCAAAATACCCACACCCATTGCATTCATTACATCTTTGTACTCATCACTTCCAATTGCAATGCCTTTAACAGGATTCTCCACTGCTGCTTTGACGACACCATGGTGGTCTTTTTAATAGCTTATGTACTTATCACTTCCAATCACAATGCCTCTACCAGAATTCTCGATGGCACCGTAATAGTCTTCTTGATACGTTTTTAAAATCAATGTGGTACGAAGTAAATTTAATTAAGACTCAAGTGACTCAAACTTGAACAGAAGAAAATCCAATTTGTCCGCAAAATAATCAACTTTATTTGTAAGTTTTATCAGCAACTTTTCCTCATCCTTCTCTTTCTTTATAATGGTATTACTTTTTTATGAGAATGGAAGAATGATGATATTAAAGAACAATGAAGACAATGCTAAATAGAGAATGAAACTTGAAGAAAGCAAAAAAGAGAGAGTTTTAAATTTGATGAGAGAATTCAGAAAATGGGTTTATAGGGTCTGGAAATGTGATTGTTTCCGTTATGTGTTGTTGTTATGAGCTTAATTTTCTTAACAATGGCGCCTAAATGTTAAAGGGCTTTTTCATGTTCCTTTAACCTAATAATAGAGGTCCAGGCCTACTACAAGTGACTAAAGTCCATAAAAGTCCATGAACATGAGTTCCTTTTTGCTAATTGGTCCATTAATTACTTTTTTTAAATAGGTTTTTGTTTTGTTTATAAATGCCCTAAAAACTTAGCTTAACAACTAAAAAACCCCTAGTTTTCATTTATTACTTGTGTGCCTAAAAAACTCAGCAGCATCGCATCTTCTTCTACTTCGTCAATTTTTTTTTCATTTCTCACATAGCAACTCAAATCTTATCTCAAATCTACACCCTTTTATCACATTAGGAAATTCTTTTGACCCGTACCTATCTTCTTCTCTAATTTCTTACTGCTCCAAACTAAATAATCTCTCTTGAGTTTTTTCATTCTTTTTAGACGCCAAAAACCTAGATATAGTCACCTAAAATGCACTCATTTCTAGGTTTGCTAAGTCTAGCCACCGTACATTTGTTTTGGTTCCTGTGTAAGGAAATGGTTATACAACTTTCAAGTGTGGTGAGCATAAGCCTTAAATAAGGTGAACTTTTAAAATTTTCACTTGCATAACCCTTCATAACATGAAGATTTCCTTTCTCATAGGTCCATTTTGCATTTTACACATAGCTAATATGGCAAGCAACACATACAAACATCAACCTAGGAATTCTAGGTTTAGGAATACTTACAAACTCCTAAGTTTGATGTAGCCCACAATAGTTATCTAAGCTTTGATGTAGTTGGATTCACCTCTTGAATAAAATGCTCTAGCCTTCGAAATGTTAGGCCTTTAGCTTGAAACACCAAAGCTCCATTGAATCACCTTTTTGCCTTGATTGGATTAGTAGCAAGTAGCCTTTCTAATGATCCTTACAAACTTGCACTAATTTAATCTCCTTGTAAAAATGCTTAGGGTTTTTTTTTTGTGTTTCTCTCCTTTTTGTGTCTCTACACAAAAATTTCTCTAACCTTTTTTAACATATCTTAGGTTATTTATTTATATATTGAAAAAGCAAACCCTATCACATTATAAGAATACAACTTATCATGATAAGTTTGCAAGTTATATATCTAATTAGTGTATAAAAAGGTGTGTAGAGAATTAATACATCTCATGTATTATGTCTAAATACATTCTTTACATATATCAATATGATATACACATAAATGATAATGCATGCCTAACATGACAATTTTGACCATGTTATGTTCACATGTATTTGGGCTTGGGAATTAGGCCAAAACTTGGCTCAAGCCCAATCCATCATAAAAATGGCCCTTGATAAGGTTCATGGGCCTTTTCAATATCTTCAATTAATCCTTGGTCCAAAACTTTTTTGGGCCATTAATTCAAGTTCACTTAGAAACAACATATATTATTAATTTAATACTTATAATATCTCATATTAATTAATAATTAAACCCTTGATTGAATTAGATTTCATGATATGCTAGAATCATTGCTTAAAGTATAAATCCAATTTTATTAATCTTAATTATTTGATTAAACTCTTTAATAAATAATTAGATTAATATTAATGGTGATTTGATGAAACTTTTTTAAGTGTGACTTACTAAGTTCATGTCTAATTGGCAATGAGAAGATAATATCAACACTTGATATTATTTGAAACTTCTTTCAAGTCTAAATGTGAAAATCTCAATTATGTACATTTAGTTCTTATAAGTTGTGAGTGGCCTTTAGCATCGATATCACAACTACCCAATTAGAAATGAATGCATTTATTGATTCACATAATCCTTTGCTCATAATTATCGTACACTAAAATCCCTTCATTAGAAGATCCCGATATAGCTTAGAGTCATGGTTTAGTCAAACTCCAGTAGTTTTATCATATGACCTTATCTCAAGTTTTAATTCTTGATAAAACATAACCGACACGGAAACTCTTTTAATCCATGTCATATTTATCCTAGCTAGGAACTTATTCATCAAGAATGAACTTAGATAACATATGATCTTATCTTGATTCACTTTATGCAATGAATCCCATCTTGGCTGAACACTCATCCCTCTACATTTAACCGACTAGAGCCATCATACGCCATATACCCATGTGTGATTAACACAAGTATGTAAGCAGTAATAAACCCTAACTACTTAAATGTGAATGACTGTGTCACCTCAGATCAAAGGACTATATGAACCATTATGACCTAAATTGTGATTGTTGACTATAAGTGAATATCCATACAATCACAAATCTAACGTCATTGTTCGATCCACCCATCGCATGAGTATCCACATGTCTATTCTGATATCTCATATCAAGTAGTATGAGACTCACTACCTCCCACTATTAGTATCATATACTAATCAAGGAAAATAGACAAAGGTGATAGTCTAATTAACATAACCCAAATATTAATTTACCAACTATGAACATTTTACAGCATATGTACTAAATAAATTTATAACTCATATTATCAACTCTTGATAATAAATTTATTTAACATTATGCTAATGGATAAATATTTAATTAAATAAACAGTTTAGATAAAAGAATATTTTTTATTGCCATTTGGGATAATTTATAATGTTAAAATATATGATTGGCCTCTAGGGCATACCACCTATGCTAACATCCTTATGTGTTTATTTTGTGTTGTGTGTTTTGAATTTTCATCCGGGTAGTGACTTCATTTTCTATTTAGAACTTATAGCTCGTGATTTTATTCTCTAGTGGACCCCAAACCAGCACAATATTGTGGTCGCCAATACATAACTGTGTGTTGAATATATATATATATATGGTATTGGATAGTTTAATGAAATTTAAACTAAATAAAAAAATGTTGTAATTATTTTTCCACGCTCCATTTTTTGCATGCACATATTATATATTTTATTATTTAATGAATGAATGATTGTAAAGTGAAGCATGTGATGGATGATTTTAAGCTGTTAGAAATCAGTTAATAAGAAATTTAACTAGTTGTAAAATTTAATAAATTTTGGATGAAATTGCACTTTTTGCATGTAATAAAGAAAATAATTGAATAATTAAAAATAATAAAATATGAAACGCAAATGAAAGTCCGATAAGAAGATCTGATGGTCATTCAAAAAGGCCATATCTAGTTTTTGTATCCAATTTTTGAGAATAACTATTGGCCCCTTCATGGGATGTCATGTGCCTTGAATTTTCACTTATATGGTGACTCCATTTTCAAAATTAGAACTTATAGCTCGTGATTATATTCTCTAATGGATCTCAAACCATATATATATATATATATATATATATGTGTGTGTGTATAGTTGACATGTCAATCGTTATGCAGGATCCACAGCACCATCTGCCACTAAAAAAATGGTTTTGAATAGTTTAAAAAAAATTAAATAAATATTAAAGAGTTTTAAGTGCTAAATTAAGTATTGAATATTATTATGTAATTGGTTAATAAAGTTGAGTACGAAAATTACAAATAAATTCCGTCAATATGATATAATATAACTCCTGTCAGGTCTCTAGCTATCAATTTGGTTAATTAGAAACTTTAAATATACTTTTAATTTTGCTGAAGTCGGGAGACAATTTATAAGTGAGAGTTTAGAATTATTTGGTATTGCACTTCATTTATTTATTTCCAAAGGATGTATTTTTTGATCTAATTTATTTATAAATCATATATATTATATTTTTTACACATTAATTTACATATCACACTTATATGAATCATGATAACAAAAATTCTCATAAAATAATGGTTAGATTAGTATTGTAGATATTTACTTTCAAAAATTTTAATTTTAATTTATTTCAACAAATATTAGTCTGGGCCTTTTTCAAGACATTAATCTATGAAACAGTGTCCAAAATTCCACAGTAAAATGTCTGATGCTACGATTGGGCCTTCAACATGTCAACCTCAGCCCACTGATAGAGTACTCTATCAGAAGTTTAGAATTAGGGTTTTCAACAATCCCTGGCGACTCGTATATAAGCGAGCAAGAGCCTAAACCTCAGTTTCCTCCTGCAGAGCGAGCGACAGAGGGAAGCGTATCGTCGAGAGATCTCTTCATTTTCGTCTCTTCCCTTGAGAAAAGAAAAAGAGAAAATGGGCGTTTACAGGGTAAATTTTCGCTAAACCCTAATGTTGTGATCCATTATTTCACCTCACTATCTTACAATGTTTGGTTTGTTCTGGTTTTGGTTTCGATGGGTTGCAGTTTCACCAGTACCAGGTTGTGGGGAGAGGATTGCCCACAGAGACGGATGAGCATCCTAAGATTTACAGGATGAAGCTTTGGGCCACCAATGAGGTTCGCGCAAAGTCCAAGTTCTGGTCAGTGATTTACCTGGATATGTAGTTTTTTTTGTTCCTTGGTTTAGGTTTTCAATGTGTTTGATTTTTCTTTTTTCGTTGGACAGGTATTTCCTTAGGAAGCTGAAGAAGGTTAAGAAGAGCAATGGCCAAATGCTGGCTATCAATGAGGTATACAATATAATTTTTGTATTTGTTGGATGTTTAGGGATTCTGAGATTTGTGTTTGATAGATATGTCTTAATTGGACTTTGAAATTTGTTTCTTGATGTTTTTATGTGCCTACTGTTCTTATGGTGCTGTGATTATGCAATAAATAAAGTTCTGTATTGTATTTTTACGCTGTTGCTGCTTTGTTTTGATGGATCTCGATGTCATTACCTTTTTTGGCCTAACTATTTCTTGAAGATGTTTGTCTTAAACTCTTTTATCGGGGTAGGTAGAAATTAGTTTGTTATGCTTCCTTAATATGGTCAGTGTGGATATGGATTCGTCCCTATTTTATTACATCTCTTCCTAAGTTGTTCAGTTCTTTGGAAAAACACTAAAGCATCTCTTTTTCTTTTGTTTAACATTATTGCCTTTTCATATAGAATGATATGCTATTCAGAACTTGTTTCTAGTTCGGCTATGAATTGAACCAAACCTTTCAAATGGATGACTTAACCATTGTTTTGGTGCTTCATTTTCTGGTCAGTGTGGATGTGGTTTATTCCTACTTGACTCGTTCCCTTGAAGCAATATTACCTGTGTTGTTTTTAATATATCTCTCCCTTAGCTATTCTGCTTTGGAAGAACACTTGAGCAACTACATGATATCTAATATTGGCACTTTGTTAACTTAGTTTGGACTGGAGAAGGCTTTTTTACCTGTGAAATATATGTGTTGTGCTCTGTTTGAATTTTAGTTGAAAATGAATTTTGTGCCTTAAGGAACTCATGTTCTAGCTAAAATATGAAGAAATTATTTGCTTAATCTTCTATGAATTTTGAATTGCGATATTGTTTTGGTTGCTTCATTATCTGGTCAGTGTGGATATGAACTCATTCCTGCTTGACTCGTTCCCTTGAAGCAATATTGCCTGTGTTGCTTTTATTATCTCTCCCTCATCAATTTCATGTTGCTTAGGGAGAACACTGAAGCAACTACATTTTTTCTCATTTTTGTATTATTATCATTTGTAAGGCCATGAATTATTGTTGTTCGTAAGACTATTAGTGGAAATATATCCTGTGAGCATTTTTAATGCTTGTATTTTAAGTTGAGTTTTATGCTGTATAAAACTCTGTGTTGCTCTTGTGTTTTATAAAGGCTTTTTGTAAAACATGATTTTTTTTTTGCCTGGGTGTTAAAATCTATTAGTTTGTAGCAGTAAGATTATAATGGACCCTTTAAAGATTTTAGCTTTGGGCTTTGTTGAATGGGGTATCTGAATCTACCATATGTGGTGGTTGTCAAAAGTTTTGGATGTCATGTATACTACTTGTGCTGGATATCACAACATGTATAAGGAGTACCAAGATACGACTTGCTCTTTTCGAATAACTGCAACTTGCTCTTTTTTTCCCTATTGATGTTGAGCTAACTTGTGAAATGTCTTGCAGATCTTTGAGAAAAACCCAACCAAGATCAAGAACTATGGTATTTGGCTGCGCTACCAAAGTCGTACTGGATATCACAACATGTATAAGGAGTACCGAGATACGACTTTGAATGGTGCTGTTGAGCAAATGTACACTGAGATGGCTTCTCGTCACAGAGTCAGGTCCCCTTGCATTCAGATTATCAAGACTGCCACAATTCCAGCTAAGCTATGCAAGAGAGAGAGCACAAAGCAGTTCCACAACTCCAAGATTAAGTTCCCATTGGTGTTTAAGAAGGTTAGACCACCATCTAGGAAGCTCAAGACAACATACAAGGCATCCAGGCCTAACTTGTTTGTGTAACTCTATGCATGAGGTGCAAAGAGAGGCGAAAGCGGGTCTGCTGTTAGATTTCATTTTTGTAGACTGTCTTTTTTTGTTTATTGGATATTACTTTTGTTTGCAAATCGTACCTGATAGATTGGTAAGTTTTGATATTTGGGATTTTGAAGTTATGTGGAATGTTACTATTATTTACTTACTATGATTGGTCGTTGTTTTCACCTTTACCTCATTTTTTATTAGCATAATTTTTCCTGTAGTTAATTATGGACCGTGGTATAGTTCAGTTCCTTTGAACTTTAACTGTAGCCTATTCTACTAGTTTTACTTGAAAATCTCCTATTGATTGAGCGTGGTTTATCTAGGCCGTTGGTTTTGGTTTATTATGCCATTTTATAAACCCATTCTCTGTATTACAAAGACCACTGATTGTACCGCTCCCTTTCTGATGTTGTCTTCGCTTAGAGTTCCAGAATTAATATAATTTTGAGGTTGTAGCATTCGTTGCTCCATCTCGCCTACGAAGTGGGTGGAGGTGAAGTCTAGTCAGAGAGAGCCATAATGAGTCTTTGTTTTATTAAATTGCTATCAATCAACTGAAGTTTTTCTCAAAAATTTTTATAGTCGTCTTAAATAGGTATTTTATTATGTTTTCAGGATGAATTATTTATTTATAAGAAAAGGCTAATATAGCCTTATGCTTTTTGTTTAACACTAATTCCATTAAACTATCAAACAGAATACAAGGTGTTTAGCAAACTAGCAATGGATAAATAAGCCGACAGGGGATTATACCGGACTACAACAATTTTTCGAAACTTAGCCCAAGATACAGCAACTAAAAGAGTTGTTGCCTCTCCAATAAGGACTGAACTAACCCTTCTAGAGAGCCAAAATCCATCACACAATCTTCCGGAATGATCTTGAACCAGCACCGCCATAACATCATCACCTGAAATTTGAGTAAAGCCTGCATCTGAGTTTGGTTTCCAATATGCTGGAAGTGGAGTAGTCCATACAGCCCGCTGAATTCTGTCAACCAAAGGAAACATCCTTTCTTGAGCTGCATCAGGACAGCTCTTATAAGAACACCAGGCATCAACTATGGTCACCGCCTCCAACAAGATGGGCTTTACTGACAATTCAGGAGGATATTATTTCTTGCCGTGATAGCCTTATGCTTATGGAAGTAATTGAGTCAAGTCGATTCTCTCGCTGTTCAAGATCCATTCAGAAAAAATTTAAAATTGATTCAATTGTTATTGAATTGAGCTCGTATAAATTGTCAAACTCCTTAATATTTGACTAAGTGATTTTGTGAATTTAATTAAATTTATATATATTTATTATTTTACCTTTTTATGTTAATATAATTTTAAAAATTTATTATCGAATCGAGTTGAATATTTAAAATATATATATTTAAATTTTAAATAATTAATTAAATTAAGTTAAGTTAGAGTATAAAAATTATTTAATTGAATTGAGTTTAAATTTTAAAAATAAAACTTGATTAAATTCGAGTCAAGTTTTAAATTTTAAAATTGATTTGAACTTAAATTTAACATTTAATTAATTTGATTCAACCCCCTCTTATTCTATGCGCTTATTAAAGATGATGTCTTACAAGTAAATAACAGTCCAGTGCTCTTGCAGACATACAAATTTTCTACTTCCCCGATAAAATGAAAGATGATGGTGACTGCCCACCAATACCCTTCATTTTCTTGTTGAATTTTATTCATTGGTAATGATTGCTGCGACTTTGCAATCCTAGCAATGATCCATTTATTAGAGTATCTACCTGGTAAATTAACTGAAAAGAATTTCATCCTTTCGTCATCTTTTGGAATCATCTCCATCAAAAACCCCCACCTTACATAATTTTAAAGAAAAAAATAATAATAACTGACAACTATTCCTTAAGAATGTCAAAACTAATCCATTGGATTGAAAATGGTTGAACAGTAAATTATGAAATAACTGAACAATTATGGGATTGACAAGACCAATGAACAAATATCATACATAATCACCTCCTCTCCTTGTCATATTATCATTAATCAAGAGAATTAAGGGCAGTAGTGCTCAATTGCTTATGGGACCCTTTAAATTTCAGCTTTGTTCAATAGCATTATTTGATTCAAGTCCATGCTTTGCTTTTACTAAGTGTCTTATACTTCTCATACTCGAAATATCCTTTAACATTGGTCCTTGATTCCTTGGCAAGATCATGGATATTGGTCATGTAGTACATGGGTCTCACATGTTAAAGCTTAGTTTGTCAGAAAATTATACAAGGAGACCAGTCAGTGTCTTTTACATTATTCTTCTCATAGGACAACAACGTAAGAAATTTTATTTAGGCGGTGTATGTTATTACATGGTTACGAGTTCATTACATTTTGCAACTGGGACCAAATTAACTCAATTACAATGATGATCAAAACCAGACCTGTTCTACGTAACGAATGATAATGGTTGTTGGTCATATAAATATGTATAAAAGTCAGAATTGAAAATGATGTACCTCCTATCTGTCGCCACTTAGAACTAAGTTACAAATCAAAAAAGCAATTTCAACGTCAATCTTGATCTTGAAACTTGGCCAACCAGGACCATCTTTTACTACCAAGTTTTTAACCTGGACTAATCAAGAGCAAGTATCTAGCTTCCCATATATATATATATATATATATTTTTTTTTTTTTTCTCTACACCTTATAATAACTTGCTTTGGTCTTTTTTTTTGGTTGTGTCTTGTAATATTCAATTCATTTTCATGAAAAATTGCACCTTGCAAGTGGGATGAAAAGAGAAAAGAAGTTTAACTTTCTTCATGAACATAGAAGAAAATGAAAACCATATCCAAAATCACTATCCACCGTATCTTTGTAGTCCTAAATTAACCATCCATTAAAGAATTGACCATGTTGTATTTTGCCAACCCACTTTCTCTTTTGTGCAACCTTAAAAAGGCCTGCCAATGTCAACCCCACTTTTGAAAAATTAATAAGACTATTCATAATCTCCACTTTCTTTGTTCTTTTTTCTAATCCCGCTTCCTGTACAAGACTGCAACCACACCACTAAACAGCCCATACTCTTATAAAATTTAAACTAAGAAACCATGCTATCTTGCTAGATAGACAGTAGCCTTTTCTTGTATTCATTTGCATCCCACATTTCCTCTTTCCCCATATGACTAAAATAATTGCATTCTTGGTTCTCTACTTGTTTTAAAAATCTTTGTTAGTTGCCATCCAAATCTAACTATATTCTCTTATGAGCCTTTCTTTATATATATTTCTAAAGAACAAATTAAGTGATAAAGAGCACTCAAGTGGGGTTTGGTTGCTGTCTCTTGATTCCATATTGGAGAGGCTCAAGAATGCAAAACTTTCATTTGCTAGCATTTTTGTCCATTCTTCTGTACTTGGTTGCTCTACTTCCATTGGTTTCTTGTTTATCCCATGATCAAGATCATGTGAGGGGTCACAAGGTACAAAAATTTTCTTTTTGTTTCTTCAACTTCTATTTAGTGTTGTTTTTGAATTCTTATTCTGTGACTAATGTTTCTGCATCAAGGGTTTGAGAACATCTATGTTTTGTATTAATTTTTTATGTTTAACTTCTTCAGTTAAGTGCCAAGAAGAAATCTGATGTTGCTCTTCATGGGATTCTGCTATGGATTTCCTTGGGATTCCTCGCACCTCTTGGCATCCTCATTATTAGAATGTCTCATAAACAAGGAGGAGGAAAAAAGAGAGTTCTCTTCTATCTTCATCTAATATTTCAGGTAAATTCTTGTTTCACTCCTGCAAGTCATGCTTCAATGCTCATCTTCAAAACTTGATTCTAGTGAACAAGTAAAGTTCTAAGTTATGGTGAATTGAAAGTTAATTTTACACATCCATATAGCATCTACACAAAGAAAATGTTCCTTTTTAGAGTCAGTTTTGTGATAATGCAATATCTTTGGTTAAGTTGATCATCATGTCTTACTTTAACTTTAATGATGATGTCTCCAATTATTTTGTTTCTTTTTCATTTTTGCCTACTTTAAGGGGTTATTTAATTAGCTTCAATATAGAGTAATTGATCCAAGTTTAAACCAGATATATCATGAATACTTATAAAGCAAGAAAAGGGGGTCATTTAGGTGATTTTATTTCTATATATCTATATATAAATTCTCAAGGTCATTGGGAAAGAAGATTTGTCTTCATGAGTATAGGTTGTTGTTGAATTTATATACATGTGATCCTAATCATTTGCTAATTTATTTTTTTTACCATTAATTTCTTGAACTTTCAAAAGTTGCAAAAAAAAAAAAAAAAAATTATTGCTATTTAAGCACCAAGTAATTAAACATGACTCTCAATTGTACCTATATGATAATCAGTTCAAGCTGCCACATATCAATTGCTTATAAGTTCTTGAAGATTGAGAAAGATAATCAATGGGAAACAAAATCTTCATCAATTACTAGTTAATCAAGAATAAAAAAGGGTTATTTTTTCTTGTATCTTTAACTATATATGTGTTCAACTGTTGTTTTTGTTCCCCCATTTTGACAGGTACTGTCAGTGCTTCTTGCCAGTGCTGGAGCTATCATGTCCATAAAATCCTTTGAGAATTCATTTGATAACAATCACCAAAGGATAGGCCTAGCACTTTATGTTGGAGTTTGGGTGCAAGCTATCATTGGATTTCTGAGACCTCTTAGGTAGATCCATAACTTAATTATCCCTTACTAACAAGTAAATAATAACTAGAATTGTTTGCTATAAATTTTTGTTGTTAATTGCAGAGGAAGTAATAGGAGGAGTACATGGTACTTTCTGCATTGGTTACTTGGGACAGTAATCTCTCTTGTTGGTATCGTAAACATCTACACAGGCTTAAATGCTTATCACAAGAAAATATCAGCAAATACAAGAATTTGGACAATACTTTTCACAGCCCAAATCTCTTTCATGGCTTTTTTCTACCTTTTTCAAGACAAATGGGAATATATGCAAAAGCAAGGAGTGATTTTAGGGAATAATACTAACATTGCTGATCCAATCACACCTACCAATCAAGTGATGACCAATCCTCAAACTCAAAGTGGAGCTCAAAAGGTGCAGCTGGTCCCTGAACCATGTAGCAAGACAAATGCACTTAAAAACTTGTTTGACTAATATTTAATTAGCTAACCTGCATGAGATTTTAATATATATTTAGTTCATTTGTTTTGTTTTCATAAACTTTTTTTCTTTTATTTTTTCACAATTTCTTCAGCATTTCATTGTGGGTTTGCTTGTATACTTTATTTTTTGATGCTTGCACTTCATTGATTGAGAGTAAAACAATGAAGTCCATTCATGAAAAAGTAGGGTATGATCATAGCACATCCCTATATATATTGTTTGTGCATGAATTTTCTTTGCGGTCTATTCTTAGTCCAGATTTACAAATGGATTTGGAGAAAAAGCAGTTATAGTTGGGGGTTTGTACTTTTTCTTTTTTGAGGGGAAGTGAAGTTGTACTACTTTGTAAGCTATTTGCTTGTATGATATTTAATGTGTGTATAGAAATTATTTTGATAAAAAAAAAAAAGCGCTACATATCAATACAGTTTATTATTTTGAGGTGAAATTTGTATATTTTATAACAATTTATTTAAATTTTTTTAACTAAATAGGAGAGATAAAAATCGAACACTTAAACTAATTACTAAATTTTTAACTTTAAAATCATTTTTTTTATCATATATTTAAAAAAAAAAGAGAAACACCAACATAAAAATGCAAAATGTTGAATCTGAAATTAAAAATCCGACACCACGCAATATTCGTGGTGACAATTTAACTATTCAAATCAAGCTTCAAAGGCCTTAGACTTTAAAATCATTTACTAATGCCAATCATTGGCGATCATATTATACCCATAGTTTTGAATCTAACTAAACAAATACATAAACCAAACTTAAAAAAAATCTTTCTAATTTTCCAAAAATGGGAGGCAATGAATTGAAAATGTTGACTTAGTTTTCTGGATTTTTTCGGAGCAGTTAACATTAGAGCTTTCGTAGCTCAGTTGGTTAGAGCACCCGTTTAGTAAGCGGGAGGTCTTGAGTTCGACTCTCAACGAAAGCAAATTTTTTTCCTTTTTTTTCTTGACTTTTGTTGGCTACAAGGGTTATTTATACTCACAGTCCCTATACTATTACCCATTTTTTAATATAGTCCCAAAAAATCAATTTGACCCACAGAAATTTCTCAATTTTAATTTCAGTAACAATGATCTCCCTTAAACGATTTTTGATGGAAAATGGCGCCAAAAAGCTAACATGGCAAATATGGAATGCTAAAGTGGTAAAAGAATTTTCAAAAATTAACCATTGGCTACGTGGCCCCCATCATATTTCCACGTTGGCCACTGCATGTTGCCACATGGGCTACTGCATGTTGCCTTATGGCAAGTGTACTCTCTCCACTTAAACTAAAAAAAAAATAAATGTTAAATTAGCACCCACCCACCATCGTTTCCCTCTTCTTTTTTCTTTCTCCAGATCGTTTCCCTCTCACTTTAACGCCATTGATGCCCCATCTTAAACGTCAAACCTAAATCGATTATTGCCGAAATCAACAATCATAAGCTTGCAGATTTTGGGAACCAGCATAAAAGAAGAAAGACAAGGTTGGAAAGAAAAGGTAAAGGTTTGAAGCTTTTTTTTTTTTCCTGTTGTTTAAGTTAAAGTGGACATAAAAAGTATGAAAGTGAAATGAAGTGGTCCTAATGTGCAGGGAAAAAGTGAAGAATAACTAGAAGTGTTGGTTGTTGGTGACATAAAAGAGGAGGAGGGAGGTAGTAAAGACAAGGAAAAGAGAAACAGAGTGGGCCATTTTTGAACATGGCAGATGACTTAGGTATGGTAAATGCACATTATTCAACCAACATGTTATTTCTTTCGAATATAAAATGTAATTTAATATATTTGTTACTGAAATTCGATGAATATTTTTTGGAACTTAAAATGAAGGGAATAATTTATTTAATTAAAAAGTGAATGAAAATCCCAAGCAGAAACAAACATGGAATTATTCTTCAAAATTATCAAAAAAATTATTGATTATTCATGGGGTCTGTTGTGTGCAAGTTAGGGTTTTTCTTTTTATTTTCTTTTAAACTAATTGAAATATGTTATTTTTATTTATATATCAACAAATGGAAAAGGGAATAAGTCATTCGATATCATTTTCCATTATAATGGGGAATTGGATGAATTGGGATACCATGGTGGTGATGTTGATGTGGAAGAATTTGAAGTTGATAGGATAACATTAGTTTCAATTGATGTTTAGGTAGAAAGTTTAGGCTTGATGGGTGAATTCAAATATTATTGGAAAATGGCAGGAGGGGATTTTAAGTCTGGTTTGAAACTACTTGAGAACGATGCAAATGTGTTTGAATTGGCCTTATATGCAACTGATGAAAGGTTAGTGGATGTATATGTAAAGCATTTAACATTTGAAGACTTAAAGGATTTGGTAAATCCTAGAAGAAAATCAAGTGTAGTTATAGAGGAAATTGTTGAGAATGACAATGTAAATGCTAATGGAAGTAGGCTATGCATTGGATATGTGGACAATGTAAATGAAAAAAGTGATGTTCATATTGACAATGTAAATGAAGAAAGTGATGTTCATATTAATGCTCATGAGATGCTCATGAAATGCATTATGAAGCTGATGAGGAATTGTGTGAAGCATTTGTCGTTAATGAAGCTTTTGGTGTTGATGAAGTTAAAATTCAGCATGATGATGTAGAAGGAAAAGTTGATGAGGTTGCTGGCTTATAGAATCAAAATGAGGGTGAAATGGATGAGGGAGATGACTTGATTGATCCTGATTATGACATGTTGGAAGGAGATGATGGCTTAGTCGATGTATTAAAATCAACGGGGCAACTGAATGGAAATACACAAATTGAACATGAGAGTGAACAACTAGTAGGCAACAGAGAACCAAAATTGGCTAGAGGAGCATCAGACACAGTGACAGAAGTAGAAACAGAAGAGGCAGAAGCAGTAGGGGCAGAAGGAACAGGTACAGAAGCAGACCATATAGAAGCTGCAGGCAATGAACATGAAGAATCAACTGCATCTCGTAAAAGGAAGAGGGGTAGGGGTAGGCCTAAAAGCAGTGCTTCTAGATTGAGAATAGGTGGTATGGAGTCCACATTGAGGTTTAATGAAAATGATGTTGAATCATACTATGGACACTCCGAAGAACTACATACTGCTTCAGACTCTGATAAAGAAGTTGTGGCTAGATCATCAAAATAATTTCCACTCTTCAATGATGAGGAGAATACTAGCAATCCTACTTTTAAAATTGGCATGCTCTTTCAAAATAAGGAAATGTTCAAGAAAGCTTGCAGAAATTGGGGATTAGATATAGATACCAAATTTATTTTCCAAAAAATGACAATTTAAGAGTAAAGTGCAAGTGCTTTAAGGAGTGTGATTTTTTTTGTTTACACGGCCAAGTATGACATGAAAGATAAGGATGATAAGACTTTCTAAGTGAGGAGCTTCAATTTGAAGCACAAGATTAATTGCTGCAAACAACACAAAAACTTCCACTTAACAGCTAAGTGGCTGGCCCAGAAATACCTTGAAGAATTTAGAAATGATTCAGCTTGGCCTATTCAAAGATCATTGATAGGGTAGAGAAAGATACGAAACTAAAGATCACTAGGATGAAAGCTTGGAGGGTAAAGAGTCATGTACTGAAACAAATCATTGGTGATGAGAGTTTACAATACTCAAGACTGTATGATTATCAATTTGAGATATTGAGATCAAATCCTGGAAGCACAAATCAATTTAAGGAGCCTAAAGGTGTATTTGCTGGTATGTACATATGCTTAGCTGGTTTGAGGGATGGGTTCAAAGCAAGTTTGAGGCATTTCAAATGTCTTGATGGGTGTTGGTTGAAAGGAGAATATGGTGGGCATTTGCTTGCAGCCACATGAATTGACCCCAATGACTGCATTCATCCTATTGTTTGGGTTGTGGTACATAATGAGTGAACTGAAACATTGACATGGTTTCTTGAATTATTGAAAATTGATTTGGAGATGTGGAATTCATATGATTGGTGCTTTATGTTTGATAGGCAAAAGGTATGGCTGTTACATTTTTTTTAATTATTTAGAGTGTTAAGTTATCTAAGGCTGATTATGAATTTGTCTAATTTCTCTTTGTAGGGCCTTATTAATGTTATAACTGAGTTGTTTCCCAATTCAGAGCACAGGTTTTGTGTTTGTCACATGTGGGCAAACATGAAAGCTAATTTCAAGGATAAAAAGTTAAAACCTTTGCTATTTAGTGCAGCAAGAGCATCTCATCATGTGAAGCTAAACCACTGGCTTGATGAACTTGAGAAAAAAAATTCAGCTGCTAGGGAGTGGGTGCGAGAGAGGCCTTATGAGCAATGGGCAAGGGCTGTATTCAAGACATTTGCTAAGTGTGATATAATGTTGAACAATATTAGTGAATGTTTCAACAAATATATTTTGAAAGCAAGACAGAGGCCATTATTGATTATGATGGAGATTATAAGGTCTCAAGTCATGAAAAGAATTACATCTAAGCAAGCAAATGGGAGAAAGATGAAGGGAGATATATGTCCTAAGATTAGGAAGAAGTTGGACCTAATTATTGACATATCATATTAATACAATGTTTAATTTGTTGGTTTAGCTAAAGCACAAGTAAGAGGGCTTGAAGGACAATTTTCAGTTGACTTGGAGAAAAGGACATGTGCATGTAGAAGATTGGACCTCATTGTGATCCCTTGCTTACATGTTGTGGTAGCCATCATTAAAAAAAATGAAGACCTTTTTTAATATGTGGATCAATGCTACAGTAAGATAGTGTACTAGGAAGTTTACAACCATATCATAAACCCCATAAATGGCCTTGAATTGTGGGAGGCACATCCTAGTCCCCCATGCATTTTCATACCCCCTCATACATCTAAGAAAAAGAGAGGAAGAATGCCAACAGTAAGGAGAAAGGAAGCAGAAGAATTGGAAAAATGAGCACAGAAAAGCAAGTAAAAATAAAAATTAAGCCTAAAAAAGAAAGGTATTGTGAAAGTAAAATGCATCATATATGGGAAGATCAGCCGTAACAAGAGGTATCACAGTGTTTCTCCAAATATGGGACTTGCAAGCACTGTAAGTAACCCATATTAACTTCTTTTTCAGCTATAGAACAATATTTAATTTCATTTCCTTACCATTAAATTTTTTTAAGTCACAAACGAATGTACAAGCTAATCTAAGCATGAATATACCAAGCCCTTTAGCTCCTTATATTGTCTAATGGATGCTTAATGTGAGTTATTTTCAGCTTTATTTTATGTGCTTAAATACAATTTGTAAGATATGGTGAATTTGATTTGCTATTGTGAACTTGATGTGCAATGGTGAATATGATAAGTTATTGTGTAGGCGATGTGCTAAATTATATTTCATGTGATATGGTGCATTTGATAAGTGATTGTTGAATTAAATTTTCATTTGATGGCTCTTTCATATGGATCAAGCAGAGTTCCAACGAGTCAAGTTAATGTGAATATACCGACTCCATTTCAATTTGGTGAGACTAACACAGTAAGCAGAAACCTATATAAATGATATTCTCCTTCAATATATTATTAGCATTATTTTGAGTAGTGGTATGCAATTTTATTATGCAACAATTGTCTCAAAGTGGAACTTCTGAATCAAGAACAAGTCAAGCTGCAAATCTAAACCAACAAAGCACAATTTCAGAATCAACTTCTGTTCCATATGAAAGACAACATAACTAAATTCCTATTGTTACTGCTAAGGAGAAATGACCTACAAGGTCTACACCGAAGGGTAAATATGTGCCTTTGAGATATATGTAAAGGAGTGGAAAGAACTAATATGAAGCACAAATTTGAAGCTGCACTATATTTTTTTTATCTGTGTACATGAGCAGTTGTTTGATGTTTTGCTCATTAACTTCATTATGGAGATTATGTTTATAAGTATGTGAACAAACTAGTCTTTATCTTTTGTAACAG
>CATIWM010032060.1:0-23986 GCA_949671775.1 Mallotus repandus | reverse complement strand
TTTTTTGTTCAATATTTTTTTCTACTGTTTTCATCTTTTTTTTCTCAACATTTTTTTCTATTTTTATGGTACCATCTTTATTTTTTTCGCAATATTTTTTTTAATGTCTTCATTTTTTTCAATTTTTTTATTCAATATTTTTTTATTTTTAAGGTACTTTATTAATTTTTTTCCTCAACTTTTTCTTTTATTTGCTCAATATTTTTTTCTCTTAAGACTTTTTTTTTTCAAATAAATAATGACTTTATTAGTCCTAAAAAGTATAGTGAATTTCACAATTGAATCATAAAAGAGAATTTGTTAACAATTGAGTTTAATAAAAATTTAAAATTTTCACTAATAGTCCTAATATGTTAACATGGCATACACATTTCATGTTTTCTTCATACCTCACGTTCCATGTCACCTCATTTTTACCACATCAGCTATTTTTTTCTTAGCTTCCACATCATTTTTCTTCTTCTTTCTTTCTTTGTAAATGTTCAATTCTAATGGAAAAGAAGATAATGAATTACAAAAAAATCCTCTCTCAACCTTACGCCTGCACTTTTATTATGTTTTATTAAGAAGTTTATCAGTTTATTTTCAGGGCATATTTTCATTTTCCATCAGACAGTATATTTTGGAGTTTTCTGATTCATTAACTCTTTCATTTCATTTTATTAGATTGAGTCATTAAACAAGCAAAAGTTCATCAGATTATTTTTATTTAAACATCAGTCTGAAACAAATATTTCAGCTTGCGTTCATGTTAAACAGCGTCGCACATCTACATAAGTCAGTTTTAGCATCCATTTCTGGCATTTGAAGTCCCAACAAATTCTGCACAACTTACTCTTAAGCATCAATCAGAATTGGAAAGGACTAGGTTTAACGCGGCCCGAGTACTGTTATCATAAAGAAATTCTCCAGGATTAACCTCATACAGTCAGGTATCTACAGTGGAAACAATTTGGCTACCTTCTTCAAGGACGAGGTCAATTCCAACTTTTTCCACTCGAATAGCAAATGACCCTGTTAATCGAACTTGCATTCGATCCCCTCTTTCCAAGTGATCCCAAAACTTCCAATGGCTTAATCACAACATTTCTGTACCCGTCTCTGACTTTGCATAGAATGCTGGCCGATATGTCCACTTTTTTCCCTTAGTGATGTTGGCGATAATGACCACAAAAGAAAGGTAAACTTCGTAATGATTACCATTCCTCAGTCTTGATAGATCAAATGTATACACCACAAAAATTCAAGCCTGTCATCATGCAATGTTCGACAAAAGGTATGGTGAATGTGAACAAGGGCTGCGCAGTTTGAAGCCAATACCAGCTTGGAATCATGCTCCCAGGAAAAAATGTACTGATTATGCTACATTCGAACAACAGGGGCTGTGTCATAATTCACAAAACTAAATTTAGCTGAGATGTAAAGTGAAAAGAAACAAAGCAAGAAAGGGTGAAGGAGTACCTGGAATGGAGTCATAACTCTTGATTGTTTGGCAATTAATCATTTCTAATTCAAAGTTTCTATCCAAGGATCCGAAATTGAACAAATGCAGACCACTGACGATGTCAATGTTGTCAGTTCTCATAGGCTGTAACTTGTATAAACCCTCCATCTCAAGCAAACATGCACAAAAGAAGAAGAAGAAGAAGAAGGGTGATGTGGAAAAAAAAACTGATGTAATAAAGAATGAGGTGACATGAAAGCTGAGGTGTGAATAAAAGATGGGATGTGTATGGCATGTCAGCAATTCTGTTAGCATTAACGGACTAGGACAAACGGTGAGAATTTTAAATTTTTGTAGAACTTAATTGTTAACAAATTCTCTTTTAGGACTAAATTGTGAAATGAACCATACTTTTAGGACTAAGAAAGTCATTATCCCTTTTCAAATGAATGATTATGAGTTATGACCTCAAACACCAGAACCAGAAGAGACGTTACTGATGACATAATAAAAGAAGAAAAAGAAAACAGAAATTTATGATGCTTGCTTGAATGCCAACATAGATTAATCAGCAATTCACTCGCCGGAAAACTATGACTGAAAATGGACCTAAGCATCATCATTTGACATAAGAACAATAGTTCAGATGACAATATTCAAAAATCTAGACATCATGGTATGACTCTGCTGTGAATGTACAATGGTGAATTTAAAAAGATCAGCGATATTATCTTCAATTAATTGAATTTTGAAAATATCCACAAATAAACAATCATATAATATGCTTGACATAAGCTGAGATAAGATCTAGCAAATGCAGTTCTTTTACAAGAAAATAAACATAGATAAGGAAGGAAAACCATGGAGAAATTTCTCCCACATAGCTCAAGATCAAACTACAAAGGAAAACTAAAGGGAAAAGATTAGCTAAAATCCAATTATGCAGGATAATGCTAAGAAACAACCCCCCCCAAATGCCCAAGAAGTATTTTACAACTGCCATAAAATGAACTAAATGGCATACTCTGATTTTTGAAGATGCATGTATTTCTCGCTATCCAAATACTCAAAAACAGCTTTAGAAAATAGGAAAAAAAAAAAGCACCATTCCAAACCATTTGCCATATTTTCCTCCACTAAAGTCTCCATTTTATACTAGAAACTCTAATGATTTTGCACGCACACAATGCTCATCAAATTACAACACATCCATCCCTTTCTGGAAGTTTAAAATTATCTACAGGATTCTGACTGGGTTTTAAGAAAATAAATACAATTTTAGTTCAGTTACATTAACATCAAAAACATAAGAAACTAGCCAAGATTATTGAATTGAATGCCATATCAAGAAAATAATTTCTGTCAACATAGTACATGATAAGTGATACACAATAATAAACCCCAAGACACAGGAATGAAACTTGTTACAATGAAAATCGACAAAACTTGCACGTTTAGACTGAAAGAAAGGCCAAATACTTGGTAAAATTCCAACATAAACATAAACAAAACGATGGAGAGCTAATTTACCAGTTGCTTGTATCCAATGTTGGTCCTCTCTGCTATAGTCTCAATCATATACCAGGCATCAATATCAGGAAGTCCCAATCCAGCCTTAACAACAGTATAGAAGAAGATTAAAATAGAAAATGTTTGATAGGAAAGAAACCAGGTGACATGAGATAAAGTGAAAGAAAAAGAGCATCACCATGTGAGATGCCACCAGAAGTAGTTGAGTAGTGACTAAAGCTGCATAATTGGCCGACCTGTCAGTGAAAATGAGCATAACAGTTGACTATTACTTCACAAATCACAAAATTTTCACACTAATTTTAACAAGGGAAATGACAAAAAAAAAAAAAACATCTGTTAGCTTTTCCAACTCAGAATTCTTTATGGGGTTAGAATTGGTTTGCCTTAAATTATACAACTACATTAGATTATCTACCCAAAGAACACAAAGTGGGGAATTAGTTCAAGGATTTCCAACAATTTGCCGCTTTGGAATAGTATTATGCAATTCTAACACTAGGAAGAATATGGATGGTATGTTGGGTATGATGCATTTGAAGTAAGGTGTAAAGTTTAGACCTTCCCTTTAATTTTGAAAATAATAAACAGAATTACAAACTTAATACCACGCAAACCAAAAAAAAAAAAAAACCTCTAGCAATACCTTAAATTATTTGTCATCAAATAGTAATCTAAGAACCATAGAGTTAGGCTGAGCCTCTTTCCAGAACCTTTAATTGTTAGGTACAATCATTTCTTCACATAAACAAAAAAAAATCTCACCTCCATGAAGAAAAAGTAGTAGCCATAACAATTAAGGTTATAGAAATAACATTTACCAAAGTCATTGTTCACTGTATTCTTTCAGCCTTAGATCCATATTCTGCAGCCTTAATAATATTGTGACCCTAAAGTTTTAACCGTAGCAGTTCGTGACAAAGATGGAAGGTCGAAGAAACCAACATACATGAATAAGCTCCATTAGATCGCACAAAGGATGTCTATATTTCTCTTCTAATCAATCTGAGAGTATGTTCATTCTTAGAAGAAAATTATTATAATCACCAGATACCCACGTTAACCGTTACTATTACCGTCAATTATGCATGATTGATGATGCTTGACATTTGACTATTATTGCAGATTTAGGAAGACAAAATTTAAGTGGAGAAGAAATACTAAATCATTCTTCCATCCTCACAATCGTATAGGAGGCTATTTGTGTCACTTGGATCAGCAGAGCAATGCAGAAAAATGAGCATAAACTAACAAGATAAGTAAACCACAATGTGATGAGAAACATGTAAACAAGTAACAAGAATCAGTAAATGTACAACTTTTAACAGCATGCATTCTTACTTGGTCGAAGAATGCTCCATTAAATGGTCAAAGTAGCCCCCCAAAATCTACAAAGGAGGAATAGGACAGAGAAGATCAAAATCAACCACTTACAAAAGCAAATAATCAGAAAATAAAAAAAGAGCAAAGTTGGAAGCAGAGATTATAAAAGAAAGTCCTATTGTAAAAAAGAAAAAAAAAAAGACAGACAGTGGGAGA
The DNA here is from genome assembly GCA_949671775.1 of Mallotus repandus. Classification (NCBI taxonomy): domain Eukaryota; kingdom Viridiplantae; phylum Streptophyta; class Magnoliopsida; order Malpighiales; family Euphorbiaceae; genus Mallotus; species Mallotus repandus. Next base: position 19,473 of record CATIWM010032060.1, on the reverse strand, counting down.
GACTGAACAATAAGTAATGACATGAATGTATCTGGTAAGAAATTACCACTAACACATACCGTAGCTCCTCCCAAATGGATAGTGAAATTAGATGGCGCTGGACATAGTCTGGAACATTATTAGCATCCTTTTATACATCTCAGCAGATACTTCAAGGGCATCTCTAATTGTTGATACATCATTCCGGGACGTTGCACGACTAATTGCCGTTTTAAGCTGACATTGGAAAAATAAATGTTTGAGGATTAAGATAGCTCAGCATAGAAAATGAAAAAGGTTGGCAGGTGCAAAAGAAAGATTCAAAAATAAATTGAGCTGTAAGCAGGGAAAGCACCAAATCAAATTTGAATAACTAAATTCAATGTAAAAATTGAATTTAAAGAAACTAAAAATATTGAGTAATTACGTCTCAGAATTCCAACCAACAGGGATTGTCTACCATACTAATCTGGTCATGACATCTACATACCAATTCTTTCACTGCGATGAACTGCTCACCAGTCAACTGACAGTGCCATCCCTGCAAGTACAAATCCAGCCAAAAGTTAGCCCAATCCTGGACACAACAGGTATCCTATCAGTTAATACATATCATGCCAAATACCGAGTGAATATGCTCTCTTATACATTCAATAAATCCACTGCCACCAATCCCCTCTGCATCAGATTCAATCAGTGCTGCAACACCAATAAAAAACACTTATTAATCTGAGTTAATCTTTGAAAGAAGTATACTGAATTCACAAGGAAAAAACATAAGATAGTTTGCCAAAAGATGCCAGAAGAATTTTGAGCTCTCATATAAACATACCAAGGATTGTGCCATACTCAAATGAAGAAAATGGATCATCAGTAGCTCCCAATTAAAGAAGACGCAGCCACAAACCCTATGCAAAAATAGAACAACAATAAATAAAACAAGAAGAAATTGAAAATGGAACTGAAAAATAGAAAATGTTTTTTACATATAAACCACCCAATAGTTTTCCTTTGACCAGAAATGATTTTTCTACAGACCAATTCTCCTGTGCATCTCAAAATCCAAAAATTGCTGATAGCTTTTTCTAGTAATATTTCCCGCTATTTCAAGCAGAGCCTTTTAATTTCTATAGTGTTCCTTGATATAACCAGAGCTTAGGAACAACAGGAAAGAGTTCTACCTGCAGTTTAACTTTAATGTCCAAAACCATGCGCTCCCTTTCTGCCTGTAAAATATTCATAAGTCATAATTATTGTTGAAGATGATTAAAAACTTCAGTCTCATAATGTTGCATCACATTCATGGTACAAAGATTTACAGCTCTCTCCATTGGACTAAGAGAGTCCTTACCCACTTGTACAGAAGGTGAGCTGGTAAAGAAATATAATAAATTAGGCAATGCATTGTTAGAGACTAAAACTAACACCACGTCATGACGATTAAGACCAGTATAAAGATCAGAAATTACAAACAACATAAACTATCAAAAAGATACATATACCTAGGAGCATGCTTTATGTATTCAAATGCTCCACTTGCCGCTGCAAGAATTTGCTTCCTCCTCTTTTCTTGCTCTTCTGATCTAATGTTTGATGGAAACCTATCATAAATATATTTGGCACCTGATCCTGAAGAACCAAATACAAAAAGAACACAATTTTAACATACAAACAAAAGCTATCAGAGTTATACTTGTATCCATTTAACATAGATAAACATCGTCAATTATATATATAACACATCAACTTTACCTGCAGTTCCCACATCTTGATCTGATATAGTTATAATCTCAGGATCTATCAATGATGAGGGAAGAATTGAAGTAGGATTTTGACCCCTTCCAATTGCATCATGCAACTATTCAAGAAGACTAAAATTGTTTTCATCAGAACCTACACCTCTCTCCAGATGATCTAAGAAACCATGAGAGTCTAGAAACTGTGTTATCTGCAAACATAAAACAAAAGAAATGAGCAAAAAGCAAAAAGAGGAACATAATATAATAAAGCAATAAAGCACATAATAAGTTATGGAAGGAAAAAAAAAAGGCAACAAAATTCACACAAGCCATTAAAGAACTAATGCGTAAAAACCCTGATTGTTTTTCCACCTTTGACCAAACCTTTTGATTTTGGCTATTCTAACAAAAATTTGAGAACTGGTTCCAATTTTAGCAAATCAGTTAAAATTAAAATAAATATTAATAGTCTTTTTAGCGAAACACTAGTACTTCTAATTTTGATTTTAATTTTAAAATTTTTCCATTTTCTCTCCTTTCCTCTTTACAAAATTAGCTTCTCAGTAATGGGTAACCAAATCAAAGTGATAGAAAGAAAAGAATATCACCATGGGCTCTGGTGGCTGGTTTGTTGATCGAGAATGCTTGAGCATTGAAGACCTGAGTTGACCATTTTCCTGACACAATTTGTTTCATAAAAATAAGTTTCATGGAAATTATGCTGTGAAATTTCTCATAATCAAGAAAAATAAAATACAAGTAGCCATACAATGAAATTGCAGTAGCCACCTAAAATTGATGCAAAGAACTTTAAGAATATTCACCTGCACATGACAGACAAATGTGGTAAGTGTCAAAAAAAAAAAAAAAATAGATTGTCTATGTTTTCTGTCAATGCTGCATCACAAGCATAATGAGAAAACGAGCACTGATACATTGGAAGGAAAGCAATGTGTACTTCATAAACATTTCAGTCCCGTTCATCCAAGTAGTGTCGAGGAATTCGGTTAATTTTCACCAATAATAAATTTCCTTTGATAATTATTATTTAGGTGACTAGAGTGAAAATAATTATACTAAAAATTACCTCAAGATAAAATTCTCAGGAAAGTGGTAGGTCACAATGCCTCCTTAAAAACTACTCCTTAGACAAAATTTTATCAAGACAAGTAATTTTAATAGCACACCAATTTGTTGTTTTTAGCAAAATGGGAATCTCACATCGGGAATAAGAAAAATTGGGAGGAGTCTTAAGCCTATAAAAGACTCCTCCCCCTTTGGTTTATATATCCCACAAAATTAGTTTTCTCTTATATTTAGGCTATTTGTACTCTTTCTCTCTCTTTTGTAATATTTTCTCAATTAGTGAAATATTATTTTGGTAGTGTCCGAGGACGTAGGCATAATTGGCCGAACCTCGTTAAATTTTGGTGTTCTCTTTTATGTCTATTTAAATAACTATTGTTGGGTATAGTTGTTGTTAATTATTGTGCTATTAAAATTACTTGTCTTGATAAAATTCTGTCTAAGGAGTGGTTTTTAAGGAGGCATTGTGACCCCACCACTTTCCTGGGAATTTTATCTTGGGGTGATTTTTAGTACAATCGTTATCACTCTAGTCACTTAGATAATAGTTATCAAGGTGAATTTATTATTGGTGGAAATTAACCCGAATTTCACAACAGAAAATTTTTCGAAGTGCTTACAAGTTGAAATTCAAGCTAATTTTGGTCTCTAAATCATAAATTATTGTTATTATTATTATTATATTATACTATTGCAGCTTGTGTTTTTATTGATGATGTGATGTTAGTTACTTATTTCCTTAGCCAGATGATGGATTTGATTGGTCAATATTTTCTTTTGAATGTTGAAATTAATGAAAGGGTTGAAGTTAGGTGGTATATTATCAAAAAATCCCATACCAGTTGCATGGGGTAAAAATGAAATTTAAAAAAATTGTTCGCACCTGCCATGGCGGGAGATAAAATTTGTCGTAATTTTATTTAGAGGTCGGTGATATTTGTAAGGTTGACCTTGTTCACTGGTACGCCGTTTGATAGTCTAAAGTCATGATTGGTTGGCCCATTCTTTCCAAGCCATATGGGTTATGGTGCATAGTACTTGTATCATTGGCAACCTAAGACTTGATTCCGAAATGATGAAGTGCTCGGCGTTCTCCTCTTTGAGAAGCATTGTTAAGAGTCCTAGACAAGGTTAAATCAGGAATTCGTTGGTCCATGGGTGGGGAACGAAAGTATCCTTCTAGTTTGACAACTGGATTGGGTTGGATTAGTCTTTTATTTCTTATTTCATTGGTGATATGGTTGAAATGAGGTAAAGAAAAATCGTAAGAGATTATGTTTTCTCCAATGGCACTTGGATCTTTTTCAAAGGTGGCTTCCTGCTTCTATCCTCACTTATGCTGCCTCCATGTTGCCGCCTTCCAGTGATGATATAGAGGACACTGTTTTTTGGAAATTCTCTGCTTCAAGCGAGTTCATAGTTAAATCTGCATTTGAATCCTTCAATGCGTAGAGCTGGAACTAAAAAAGCATCATTTGGAAGTTCATTTGGCAATGGCTTGGTTCCGAGTGTATTAAATGTATTTTTATGGTTGTGTATGCATGACAAGCTTTCAACAAGTGTCGATAAATGTAGAAAGCATATGTCTACTATTTCCTTTGCCATGCTGGAAATGAAACTATCACCCATGTGTTGCGTGATTGTGAGATTGCTGAGTTGTTTTGGAAAAACCGCAATGGAATTTTATTTGACAGTGAACACAAAGTGCCTATAGACTTGGCCTTTATCATTGTGGCTGGAACTAAGAATTCTAAGGAAGCTATTGATTTGTTGGTACCTCCAAGCTCTTTTAAGTAATGAGTTAAAAAGCTGATTTGTTGGAATAATAAAAAAAAGTTGATTTGTTTCAACCTCCTTTGTTAGGGGGGGTAAAATCAAATATAGTAATTGTGGACACCCTCAGTTTGGTGGGCTTGAAACGAAAGTCCAATAATGAGAAAGTATGAATTTTAAATGCAAGAGAGACCCGAAACATCTTTAGAAGGGACTCGAAAGCCTAAAACCCTAAAACCAAGCCTAAAACCAATAAATTCAAGCCCAAGACCATGGAGCCCAAGCCTTTTCAAGCCCAAAAGGCCCAATTTTTCTGGGCCAGGGCCAAAGAGGCGATTGCCTCTTCGATGAGGCGTCGCCTCTATAGCCTCTAATTCGAAGAGGTGATGCCTCTTTGATGCCCACTTGTAGCTGCATTTAATGAGAATTTGACTTTGGCAATAAGAGGGTGGGCCCACACCTTACCTCTCTGCCATTTTGAGCGTGAATGGTTGATTTTTGAGGCAAAAAAGGGCTAAAAAGGTGTGCACATTGGGGGAAATGAAAAAGGGGAGGTCTTGTCCTAAGCTTGGGAATTTGGAAAAGAGGGAAGGAAAAGGCTTATAGGAAAGTGGGGTGGTTTTGAAAAGGGAGAGATTCTGAACTTAGAAAGGGGAAAAAGGGAGAACATTTTTGAGAAAAAAATAGAGAGGAAAAAGAAAGAGAAGAGAAAAAAAAAAAGGAAAACCTTAGCTTGAGAGTTAAATTTCTTAAAAGGAAAGAAGGATCTCTTGCATTCAAGAAGATTGGAATCTACAACTAACCTCTGCGGGCTGAGTTAGGAGCATTAAACCTATCTTTGGATCCATTTTTAACTATTGTTTTATTGATTTGCATAAACTCTTTGGTCATTTTTTTGTTCTTTTAGGTTTGTTGTTTATTTATTTGTATTCAAGGCATGATCTTTTAAGTTCTTAAACATTATTGTTAGTTTTAGTTGTTTGCATTTGATCTGGTTTGATTTAAGATTTAAGGAACAACTTGGGTTTGCTGCTATGTCTGTTAGTCAGGCGACCGCCTCATCAATTTCAGCAACATTGTGAGATTGCTGAGTTGTTTTGGAAAAACCGTAATGGAATTTTATTTGACAGTGAATACAAGGTGCCTATAGACTTGGTCTTTATCATTGTGGTTGGAGCTAAGAATTCTAAGGAAGCTATTAATTTGTCGGTACCTCCAAGCTCTTCTAAGCAATGAGTTAAAAAGTTGATTTGTTGGAATAAAAAAAAAGCTTATTTGTTGCAACCTCCTCTGTTAGGGTGGGTAAAATCAAATACAGATGGCTCTTTAAAGGGTAATATGGCTCTGGCTGCAGCAGGGGGTCTTCTTAGATCACACATTCTAGTGATTGGATGGGTGGGTTTGTGGCCAATGTGGGCATGTGCAACATCTTAATGGTGGAACTATGGGTGCAACATCTTAATGGCAGAACTATGGGGGCACTTTTTATGGTTTGAAAATGGCATGGACCAAGGCATCAAAAAATTGATTATTGAGTTTGATAATCAGGTTGTGGTTAATATGTTGCTAAATAAAATTGATGTGTTGTTGGAAATTGTGTAATCTTGTGATGGACATTAGTTGGGAGGTGAGTGTTCACCATGTTTATGGAGAGAGTAATAGATGTGCTTATCAACTTGCTAAAGAAGGGTATGACGTGCGTCATGGCTGCCTTGTGTTAGAGAAGCCGTCGGATTTTGTTCACAACCTGTTGATAGAAGATAGAGTAGGGTTATTTGCCATTTTATGGCAAAAATTAAAAATATTACCAAATTATGGTAGTTTATAGGAAATTTGCATTTTATGTGAGTATTTATCAATTTGTGGTACTTTTTGAAGAGGTGGTGTTGGTGGCAGAGTTCTGCTACTGTTTGACCAAATGGTGAAATGGTTCATTTAATTTTTTTTTTTGGCAATTCTGCCATTTTTAACGGTAAAATCTGTTCATGGGAATTCCTTATGAAAGTGGACACAATCTTTAATTATTTGTGATTGAAAATGTAAAGAATAAAAACACAATGATTAATAATAATAATAATAATAAATATTTTTCATTTATATTTTTATATGATATAAGTAAGTTTAAAAGATAATGATAATAATTCAAGAGTTAAAATAAATATTATATAATGGTTGTTATTATTATTAAATAAAAAAAGAACTCATAATATTTTGAAATAGTTTATTAATATTATTATTAATTCTAAAATAACATATTATTATTATTATTATTATTATTATTATTAAGAGGGTAAAGTGAGGTTGTAAAAGGAAAAGAAACATGTCCCTACATGGCTGCATGCTCATTTTGCCATATTTCCATTGGTGGAATGCAGTCCCTTAGTCCTACATGCCTATTCTTCCATTTCCATTGGCAGAATGAAGTCCTTGCGCGTGTCGGTGTTGTGTTAGTGGCATGTCTTGTCGCAGGGCAGAAGCTTTTTGCCATTCCAATTAGTGGATTTTTTTAAATAGAAATATATTTTACCATTTTGACTAGCGAAATGCATGTTGAGAATTTTGTTCTTATGCAATTCCACCATTCACGATAGCGGAATTAAATTTTTGTTTTTTCAATTTTTTTTTAAATTTTTTATACCACAAGGTGGAAAATAGTTTAAAAACCACCATATTTTGATAGATTGGCAAATAGCCCGATATAGTAGGAGTGTCCATTCCAAGAATGTGTCCTAGTTAGTTTCTTTTTCTTTGAAGTTATTACTGAAAATTAAGCTAAATGCAGAAAATCAAAGGAAATATAAAAAATCAAAAGAAATTATTAGTGAAATTTGAAAAGGAAAAAATCAAAGTTAAATTTATTAAAATTTTTTAGCTTTTTAATTGCTATCTATAGTCATAATTTAAAGGTGGAAAAAAATAGTAGAAAATTTACAAAATTTATAATTTTTAATCAATATCTTTGAATGTAAACAGAATATATTTTATTTATATTTTTTTAAAATATTTCTTAATTTTTAAGAATATTAAATTTTTAATAAAGTTAAACTTTGGGGTAAATTTAAGATAATAATTAGTAATTCATAAAATAATATGAAAAATTAATGTTAAAAATGAAAATTTATAAAAAATGTATGAATAATATAATCAAGACAAGTATTGACTTATTTTATAATTTTTTTTTGAAAACTAAAGAAATAGAAATAAAAAAGATATAAAGAATAACACAGATTATATTTTTGATCGCTAAATTAATGAATACTGTACATATTTTTTTACTTAAAATAATTTTGTCTTAGTTACAATATTACAGATATAACTCGTTCGTTTGAAATTTGTTGATTTACTTTACATATTTTATTGTGAACTGTAAAAGTAAAATAACAATCTTTCTAGAAAAATTATAGGCATCTTCTATACTTAATTACCATAAAATTTTTAAAAAATTATTTTCTAATAATTAGCAATTATGTAAAAATAGTTAACTGAAAATTAGAGTTTATTTCATAAAAATGAGTTCAATCATAGAAAAATGACGTGTGGAGCATCTGATGTATATATATATATATAATTTTAAAATTTGATATAGTTTTTAAAGATTTCAAATTTTTAAAATTTTTTTGTTGGATTCTCGCCCCTAATAAAAACATTATAGATAAGTTAATATGAAAAATTATTTATGAGTTGATTTAAACAAAAAATTGAAAAAAAAAATAAAACACATCATGTATAGTTATTATTTTGTTGAATATGAAATTAAGTTGTAACTAAATGTGATTAATTAATTAAAATTTTAATTATGAAGTACCTACTACTAATTACTTTAATAAAAAAAATAAAGTGTAGAGATTTTTAAAATAATATTTGTACTATATATAAATTGATTATATTTTTTATTTATATTCTAGAAAAAAATTTAGTTTTGTATGTTTTTAGAATTAACAATAATTTTGCTTGTATAAAAAAATATATATATATTTAATGTTGAAAGTATTTAAACCATTTGAAACTATAAATACGAAATTGTTCTCAAAGATACTGAATCATCTTATCTCAAAAAGTGGAATGACATAATTTGGAGATTTTAAATTTATAATAATAACTAGTCGTGATTCCATAAATAAAAAAATTATATAAATAATTTTAATAGAATAATAATTAATTAAATTAAAAATAAAATAAATTACATTAATTTTTTTTTATTACCATAAATTTTTAGTTATAAAAATTTGATTTTAGAATTATTAGATTAATAAGATATATTTTTAGAATTATTAGATTAATATTAAAGTATGTATAATAGTGTTTTAGTTAAAAAAATAATATTAAGTAATTACTATAATTTTTTAATGGTTTATAAAAATATTTTGAGTGATTTAAGATAGAAAACTATGCAATATATAAGTAATTTTAGAATTTGATAGTATTGAATTATGTATAATAGTGTTTTAGTCAAAAAATATTACTATATAACTTTTAAAATATTTTATTTTTAATAAAAAATTAGGATTTTTAATAGTTTGACAAATTTAATTTTCAAGTGAATACTGAAATATGAAGATAGACACTTAGTTAAATTTTTGGCTTAATGATTTTAGAGCTCAACATATATATATATATATATAGATTCAATTTTTTTTATCAATAAAAAAATTTATCAGGGTTGAAACTTGCCTCCAAATCAATCTCTTAATAATAAAAAATTATTATTACACATTGATGTTACTGTTTCCAATTTTAACTCAGTGACCTAGCAATTCTAAACTCTAGCCTCCTTTTTTATCAACTTTCTCTTCTTTTCTTTTTTAGCCGTTCATCTTCCTTAACTAAGGAGAGATGATTTTTGGCTATTCTTTGTGTGAAATCACCCATTTACACCTATTCCTATCAATTTTATTTTTTAAAAATAAGTGGTTATTCCACATAGATCTAAGTTTTATTTTATTTTTTCTGATTTTGTCGTCTTGTTGCGGCATTTAATTTTCGTCATCTTGTTACGGTGTTTGTTTTCTGTCATCTTGTTGTGGTTTTTTCTTTGTGTGTAGACATTTCAAATGGGCAAAATATATTCGATATGACAGAGATAACCTATCAGACTATGGTTGTCAGTATGTTGCAGAACTAAAATCATAAGTATTCTAGTTACTATAGTATTATCAAATTTATAGGCTTTGAGCCGATTAATTATATTATTAATCTAAATGTTAATTCATCCACAATGGTTTTTAGCAAATTTGTATCTGTATTTTATCGATGTATTACTAGTTTGAATCAATGAAATTATTTGTCTTAAAAAAAAAACTTTGTGACCTAACATTGTATTGGCTTTTATGGCTTCACAATAGATTGATATAGACCAGTCTTGGTCTCTTATACATAACCTATGTGCACAAGATTCTCATCCTTGGTGCATTTTAGGAGATTTCAATGATATGTTGTCTCATGATGATAAAATTAGTTGCCAACCTCAATCTGAATCGCTTTGTAAGGGTTTTCAGAATATTATTGAAGAGTGTGGCTTAATTGACATGTATCTAACTAGATATGGGTATACTCGGAAACGTGGGAGAAATTATGTTTGTGCAAAACTGCAAGCGCACGGTGTCACAAAATAGTATAAAAAATATCGTTCCCACAAGGACTCATTCTAATCACCTATTAATCCAATTCTTTATTGTTTAAGACTTCCAAATTCACTTTGTTTTGAAAATTAAAATTAATTAAACAAAAGAATACAAAATAATTTTTTTAAAATTTATATATAAAAAGGAATTATCAATATAGGAAATTGCTATGGATTGATTCTCTTCACAATCATCAGTCAGTTTCAATTAAGGTGTTATTAAGCTTGCATATTTTTGGGGTTTCTAAATTATCAATTAGCCTTTCTCTAGAACTAACCAATGTTTTTAACTCATGAATTAACTTAAGAACACTAGGTTCTAATTCTCATTGCAAACCTATTTCTCAAATTAAATCATAAATTAATTATCATACCTATATGAAATTTAATACATTTATGATATCTGTACCTATAAAAGAATTAAACCTATGATTATAGATCCATTAAGGTTTTGATCTCTCAACCTAAAACCTCAATTTTAATTATGCTAATGGTGATCAAGCATCAATATAAATTAAGCATAATAATCGTAGTATGCAAGAAAATAATAAACACATTAAATGAAAATTAACTAAACCAGGTTTAGATTATCAATCCCCAGCATAAATGACATTTAGCTACTCATAATATCCATCAAGAACTCAAATCCAAAAATAAAATACATTAACACTTAGAAAAATAAAGAAGGAAAGAAGGAACTCTTTTAATGAAGGTCTTCTCCAACAATCTTCAATCTTTTGCTTCTTCATGTCCTACTGCCCCCCTTCATTCCCTATTTTCTACTTCCTCTCCATTATCTTCTCTTCTTCTATGCCTTTTATATTTCTTCCGTGTATATCCCCCTCTCTATATTCAGCTCACATTCTTTTATTATTAACATATCACATAATATTCCCACATCTTCTCTCCCACGTTAGCCCATATCACCTTGTCTCTTCTTTCCACATCTTCATCATTGTATATTCTTTTTATGTTCTTTCCATATTCTCCCATGGCTCTTTTTCTTCATGCCTTCAACCCTCCCCATATGCCCTTTTTTATATATATTCCACCTTTCTTCCTTTCTTTTAATTAATTTTTTCTTTCTTCCATAGTTGTTGCAATTGCTCCTACTTGAGTATGTCTTCTTTTATCCCCGCTGGAGCTTGTTTCCTCACCCATCTATCACTTATTGGTGATAACAAGTAAATGTTTGCCATAGTGACAATGAATCATTCAAAAAATGCCTTGTAAACTTTCCAAATTCGTAATGACACTTCCATTCTACAAAAATAAACTAACACATGAAAAGAAAACCAATTCTACTAAAAAGAACAACTAAAACACAATTAAAATATGTATTAAACATACTTAAGAACTACTACTAATAATATATAATCAAATGCCCCCACACTTAGCTTCTTGCTTGTCATCAAGCAAAACACATGAGAACATTTATCACCTCCACGATTGTGACACATTGATAAACTTTAACTTGTCTATCCACCATAATCTTATGTTAATACAAAACTTAAAACTCAAAACTAAATTGATAACTCAAAGTCAAAACATAAACGTTACCAAGTGAAAAGCAAACTTTACCATTGAAATCTCAAAAATTTATGAGTTAACACCTAAGAAAAACGGAAGCAAGTGGAACTGTTATATTAACTCATAGCAACCCCTAAATCTAACATGCGAGAGATAACAATTTTTTTTTACAAGCGAGTGCGTTTTATGCTCCATCTTGCAATTTTTTTTATCCTCTCTAATCAATTTTCCCACTGTTTGTAATCCCCCTACCCAACCCCCCCTATTCCCGCACTACCAAGCGTCGATACCGCTAAGTGGGTCATTTGGATACTCATACTCAATTTAGAGCATTGGAGTAGTTTTGGAGCATATAAAAATTTAAATTTAAATATTGGCTCCTTATTTAGATGAGAGAAATTTATATTTTTGTATTTTTATATTTATTTATTTATTATTTTTTAATGCTATCATCTCACATGTTAGACCTAAGAATCAACTACAAATCAAAATTAAGTACCATTTACAAACATTTTTCTTAAAATTCAACACATAAAATTCAATCATTCAAAAGCAAGCAAGCATTAAGTTCATTAAATATTCAAATGCCCTTAACCACAAGTTATCAACTTAGCTTACAAGTCAAAAATTAAGCATTAACAAAAGATTAAAACACATATACAAGAAAATCACAAACAGTGTGCTCAACTCATCATAGAGATAAATTTTAAAAATTCAAGTGTATAAATTCTATGTGAAACATAAATGTGACAAAAAGTAAATAAATAAATAAATAAACACTAAAAATAAAATTAAAGAAATAAATAAATGAAGAAAGTGAAAAAAACTCCCCTAAGATGGTGATTTTGGTGAAGATGGAAGTGTTGGCGAAGGCATTTCTAAACCCAACAACTCAATATACTTCATGAGCTTGGAATTCTTATTCTTGGAAGAGAATTCTTTTTTTTTTTGAAATAGTTGGACTGCAGTGTTGCGATGGCAACACACAACGGTGGATGATTTGGCAAAAATTTTGGTTGAGACTGCGATAGCAGTAAAAGCTGCTATGGTGACTGAAACTTAGTCTTCCCTGAGGTTGGCAGGGCTGCTGTGGAAGGCTTCATGCGATAGTGACCGAGAATTAGCCTTGCACGGATGAACTTGCTTATTTATTTTCCTAGTAAACTTGAAAGAAAAGACAAAAACATATTTTATTAAACTCATTAAAATTTCTTAAGCATTATAAAAACAAATCACACAAAGACAATAAATAATAAAAATCAAAAATAAAATAAAGAGATGATATAAAGTGGCTAATTGTAAAATGTCTTGGGCAGCTTTGGCCAAAAACTAGAGTCAAATTGACAAATTTGCAATTATATAAGCACTTTGAGCATGACCAACTGACATCATTTATATCAAACTTTGCACTACAATTTTCCACTTTACCTACAAGAAATCCAAAACACTTCATTAATTTTTTTTTTGGGGCTAAAACAACTTAAATTCAAAAGACAAAAATTAGCAATGAACAAAATAAATTAAAAATATAAAGCAACGAATGAAATAAAAAAAATAAAATGCTAACTTTAGGTCAGGACCAAAACCAAAAACAAAATTTATACCATTTATTTTTATTTTTATTTTATTTTATTATTTTTTTAATTTTTTTATTGGACCTAAGAGAAAAACACATAAACACACTTTATTACACTCATTAAAAATTCCAAAGCATCATAAAAACAAACCTCACAAAGAAAAGAAATAATAAAAAAATAAAAATAATATAATGAGATGAAATAAAATGCATAATTGCGAAACACAAAATAAATAAACACTTAAAAGATAAAGTAAAGAAATAAACAAAACTAAGGAGAAAGAATACTCCCATCACGGAGGTAATCCTAGAGGTGAAGGAGAAGGCACTTGGTGTCCCAACAGCTCAATGAGATTTCTTAGCTTGTAGGTGTTATAAAATTGCTCCTTTTTCAATCCTCCAACTTGTTGTCCAAGTCCATTAAGTCCTTCATCACATTTTTCTTTCAAAATTACTAACTCAAAGGAGGACTTGTTGTCATCCTTATGCTTTACTTGCTCAGGCTTGTTGAACTTATGCTTCTTTTTCCTTCTTTTCTTCCTCTTCTTCCTGTTCATCTTGGAAAGGCATTGATTCTTAGGAAGGTATTGTAGGTGTGTGGGTATTGGGTTGTCACTTTCTAACAAAAATTTAGATTTTTTAAATGTTTTCTTCTGCTCAATTTCAAAATTCTCATCACTCTCCTCAATTCTTTTGTTTTCCTCCCTTAGACAACTTACTTCCTTTACACATGCATCCATAATCTCAACCTTCATACGCATCTCATCCTCCGTTTATATCCACCTCTCTATACCCAACTCACATTCTTTTATTATTAATATATTACATAATATTCCTACATCTTCTCTCCCACGTTAGCCCATATCACATTGTCTTTTCTTTCCACATCTTCACCATAGTTTATTCTTTTTATATTCTTTCCATATTTTCCTATGGCTCTTTTTCTTCATGCCTTCAACCCTTTCCCGTATGCCTTTTTTTATATATATTCCACCTTTCTTCCTTTCTCTTAATTAATTTTTTCTTTCTTTCATAATTGTTGCAATTGCTCCTACTTGAGTATGTATTTTTTTATCCCCACTTGAGCTTGTCTCCTCACCCATCTATCACTCATTAGTGACAATAAGTAAATGTCTGCCATAGTGACAATGAATCATTCAAAAAATGCCTTGCAAACTTTCCAAATTCGTAATGACACTTCCATTATATAAAAATAATCTAACACATGAAAAGCAAACCAATTCTACTAAAAATAACAATTAAAACATAATTAAAATATGTATTAAACATCCTTAAAAACTACTAATAATAATATATAATCAGTTGCAAAACTTTTTGGCTCAAAATCCAATAGACGATGAACAAGAATGGGGGTTGGAATTCCCAAATGAGCATTTGGGAGCAATAGAAATCCAAGCATGGATGATGTACTTTGATAGAGCGGTCAATAGCAAAGGAGCAGGTATTGATGTAATTCTGATCTCACCAAAAGGAGAAATGATCCCGATGGTGAAAAGATTAGAATTTAAAGTCACCAATAATCAAGCTAAATATGAAGCCTGCATCTTTGGTTTAGAATCACTCTGAAATGTGGGGTAAGAAGAAGTTATGGTATACGGAGATTCTATGCTAGTGGTGAAACAGATCTCCAACAAATGGGAAGTGAGGGAAGATAAACGAAGATTATACAGGGATTATTTAGCTATTGTTCTGTTATCCTTCACTCAATAAAAATTTGTTCATTTGCCACGAGAGGAGAATCAGATGGTAGATACCCTGGCCACTTTAGCTTTAACATGGGAAGGAGGAAAACAGACGAAAGTTAAACCTCTTATTCTTGTGAAATCTCGAATCCCTTATTATGAAGAGATAAGGGTGATGCCGATCAAGCGCATGGAGAAACCATGGTTCTATAATTTACAGCAATACTTAGAAATGGGGCAGTTTTTTGAAGATGCTGATAGGAAAGAGAGGATGTCTCTCAAGATGTTGTCCTGATAATTCATCAGCCATAATGGAATGCTATATAAGAGAGCATCGATTGGAGTGCATATGAGGTGTGTGAATAAAAATGAAGCCCAAATGCTTATGAAAGTGGTTCATGACGGAGTGTGTGGTCCACCTATGAACAGGACGGTCTTAGCTAGAATAGGTTATTTTTGGCTAACAATGGAAATGGACTACATGAAATTTATAAAGAAATGCCATAACTACCAAGCATATGGCAATGTTAGTCATTTACTCTCTATGGAGCTTCAAGGGATGACTTCTCCTTGGCCGTTTATAGTTTGGGGAATTAACATCATATGGGAAATAAGACCAAAAGCATCAAGCAGTCATCACTACATTGTCATGGCCATTGATTATTTCTCCAAGTGGGTTAAAGCGTTATTTCTCCAAGTGGGTTAAAGCGGAATCATATGCCACTGTCGGATCAAAACAAATGGCAAGGTTTATTGAAAAGAACATAATATATAGATACATATTATCTCATCATGTTGTCATTGATAATGGCATTCAGTTTCGAGAAAATATGACTGCTTTGCTAAAGGAATACAAGATTGAGCATCACAGATCGTCCCCGTATCGACTGCAAGCAAATGGCACAGTAGAAGCCGCAAATAAAAATATGAAGATAACGTTGTCCAAGAAGATGGAAAACTACCAAGATTGGTCAAATTATCTATAATTTGCATTGTAGGGATACAAAACCATTGCTAGAATGTTGACTATAGTTACTCTATATTCATTAGTGTATGGATATGAAGTCATGTTGCCGATAAAAGTGGAAATTCAGTCCTTAAGGGTTCTTTTAGAATCCAAAATTCCCAAATACTAGTGGGTGGAAAGCTGATTGGCGTAGCTAACGCTGTTAGATGAGAGAAGGATGAAAGCTATGTATCATTCTCAACTATATCAGAAGAGGATAACTCAAGCTTATAATAAGAAGGTTAAACCGGGCAAGATCAAAGAGGGTGACTTGGTACTAAAACTAACTAGGCCGATCATAAATGATCCACGGGGAAAGTTTAAGTCGAATTGGGAAGGTTTGTACCTGGTGAAGAAATTATTTTCCAAAGGTGCTGTTATTCTATCAGATATGGAAGAGAATGAGTTCAGAGAGCCCATCAACCTCGATAAGCTAAAGAAGTGTTTTTTGTGAAGTCTCATTAGGGAGAAAACCTTAAAAAGGGCTGCCTAGGCAAAAGTTAGAGACTAAAAAATGAAAAATTAAAAAGTCCTACTGGATTGAGAGCCTTGAAAGAGGCAATCCAGGCAAAAATAAAGGACATAGAAAAGGAGAGAGAGGAAAAATAGTTGGTTGGAAAACTTGCAAAGGCAAGCCAATTGACGACATAGGTCACTTTAGAAGAAAAAATGTATAACCACTTTGTGCTTAAATTAAATGAAATGGACTGCCTTTGTTACTATTGAACATTGCATTAAGTACTCATTACAAACTATTTAACTAAAAAGGAAATTCCATCTAACAAAACAAAAAGTAAAGATTAAGTTATATAAGCTAATTTTGCCTTCTTTTCTTTTGCTGAACACCTTTGGCACTCGATGCCTGCAACTCTCTTGTCCTTTTATTCTTCGTGAACTCATCTTTTTCTATTTGTTGTAATTGAATCCACTCCTTGTACTGATCATTGGTGGATGGATCTCCGTTGTAGTCAATGCGCCTCACAACGGTTATGTGAGGCCAAGTTTCAACTAAGTTATCCAAAAAATTATGAGAAAGAGGCCTTGGCTTGAACTCATGAACTGGTCCCATAATCAATAGTTTATGTTCGTAGTGCCTGCAGAGTTGGGCATGATTGTAGAAAGTGACAGAATGAAGGCTAGCTAGGGGGATACAGTAAGTGTAGGATCAAATGGTCACTTGCCGCAATTTTCACTGGAGGAAAAACCAATGGATCAGAGTATCGGGGAATGTAGATAACCAGTCGTGAATATTTTTAGGAATGGGTTTAGTTTTTGGGTATGACAATACTTGGCCTTGTAATGTGCAATGTCCCTAGGAGGCTCCAACAACCTCAGATTTTCATGAAACCATGCCTATCTAGATGATGAATAAGTAAAGATGATAGTAAAGCAGAAAAGGAGAAAAAGGCAAAGGAAAACTAACCTCCAATAGCAGCGGGCTCCCAGAGAAGCACTAGGTTTCTGCAAAGTTGTCTAGTTCGATGATGGTTTCTGCCAAGATGAGAGGTAAGGGTTTGAGGCCTGCTTCCACTTGATCAAGGATGTGTAAAATTTTTGAATCACAGTTGCCGGAAGGGAAAATAAGAAAAAATTAGGCATACATGCAAAAGGCAATCATTCGAGGCCAGTAAACCTTATTGCAATCTACAACTACTATAACTTCTAAAAGAGAGTTGATCAGAATCTCAGTACCAAAAATATGGCGAAGAGAAGACTGAGGAGAAAGGTTGAATAGCCTAGCCATTTGGTGTTGAATGGAGTGTAACAAGGAGATGGAGATGCTCATGACTAGGGCTGATTTGGATGAGGATAGAGAAGCTACCATGGCACGATTCATTGGTGGGCTTAACAAGGAGATTGCTGATAGGGTAGAGTTGCAACATTATGTGGAGCTTGAGGAGTTAGTTCACCTTGCAATTAAGGTGGAAAAGCAACTAAAACCTAGAGGGGCAGCCAGATTTGAATATAAGGGTGCTTCGAGTGGTAGACCACATTGGTCTAATTCATGGAAAGGAGGTACGAACAGTGATGATAAGGTCATTCCCAATGGAAACAAAGGGAAAAGCATTTCGGGCAGCAAAGACACATCTAAACCCAAAATTAACAAAGAAAAGAATAGAGATATCAAGTGTTTTAAATGCTTAGGGCGTGGCCATATTGCTTCACAATGTCCAAACAAGCAAACAATGGTGGCTAGAGAGCATGGGGAGATTGAAAGAGCAAGTAAGGAGAGTGACAATGATGATGAGATACCATAATTGGAAGATGACAGCGATGATTGCATTGAGGGTCCTATGGGAGGTGAGCTCTTGGTGGCTAGGCACACACTAAGTGTTCAAATGAAGGAAGAAGATGCCTTAAAGCCGCAAAGAGACAACATTTTCCACACAAGATGCCATGCACAAGGTAAGACTTATCTTGTTATTATTGATGGCAGTAGTTGTACAAATGTTGCTAGCACCTTAACGGTTGAAAAATTGGGTTTAAATCTACTTCCACATCCTAGGCCTTATAGATTGTTATGGTTAAATAATTGTGGTGATATAAAAGTGAATAGGCAGGTTGTTGTACCTTTCACAATTGGTAGATATTCAGATAAGGTGCTATGTGATGTAGTGCCAATGCATGTTGGCCATATCTTGTTAGGTAGGCCTTGGCAATTTGATATAAAGGCTATCTATGATGGCTTTTTAAATAGGTACTCATTTGTGAAGGATGAGAGAAAAGTTACATTAACACCTCTTTCTCCTAAGGAAGTGTACGATGACCAATGTAAGTTGGAAAAAGAGAGGAGTGAGGCCGAAAATAACAAAAAGGAGAGTGACAACCCAAAGGGTGAGATTCAGCCTAAAGAGAAAACAAAGGCAAAGGGTAGTTTTTTGGCGAGGGAAAGTGAAGTTAGGCATGCATTGCATTCAAGTCAGATGTTATTTGTTGTTACTTATAAAGATGCATATTTGAACAATACTTAACTTGATCTTTCGTTGCCGAGTGTGTTTGCTAATCTTTTGCAAAAGTTTGCTAATGTCTTTCCCGAGGAAATGCCAAGTGGATTACCTCCTCAAAGAGGGATAAAACATCAAATCAATTTCATACCCGGAGCTGCCAGACCAAATAGACCAGCCTATAGAAGTAAACCCGCAAAAGCAAAGGAGCTTCAAAGGCAAGTGGAAGAGTTGATGTCAAAAGGGTAAGTGTGTGAGAGCGTAAGTCCTTATACGGTTCCAGTGATTTTAGTTCTAAAAAAGGATGGCACATGGAGAATGTGTGTGGATTGTCGTGCAATCAACAAAATAACGGTAAAGTATCGTCATCCTATACCTAGGTTAGATGATATATTTGATGAGTTGCATGGTGCATGTTTGTTTAATATGATTGATTTGCGTTCTGGTTATTATCAAATTCACATAAAAACTGGGGATGAGAGGAAAATGGCTTTTAAGACTAATTATGGTCTTTAT
>CATIWM010032051.1:0-10625 GCA_949671775.1 Mallotus repandus | reverse complement strand
AGTGGAAGAATTTTTCGGAGTTTGTCCCGTGGACGTAGCCCAACACTAAGGGTGAACCACGTTAAAATTTTGGTGTCATTTATTATTATTTATACGGCAGGTTTTACCGCCTATCTTATTCATCTATTGGCCGGTTTGACCCCCTCCATATATTTATTTGTTCGATTATTTCTGCAGTAATTTTTATTTGTCTCAGTTAATATTATTCCGCTACACCAACGCTGTCCAATTTTCCCAACAGTTACCAGCATAGCCTTTAACACATGTCGTAGGCCTCTGAATCATCTTCGTTTTGACATATTATAAACCCCGTGGATCAATCGGGCCCAAAAATTCGAGCCACATAAAACTCGCACTTGTCTCTTGTTAAACTCATCAATAAACTCCAATGCAATCTGGTCCCCATCACTCATGGAGCAAAACTTATCCTATGCTGAAAGTTGCAGACTTCATTTGGCTATCATTGAAACACCCATTTGGATTTTTTTTTATTTTTTAAAATTTTGTGATAAGCAGTGTGTTCTTGTCCTACAGTTTTTTTTTTCTTGCATGGTTAAGCAATTATCCTATGCTGAAAGCATCTGTTGTTACTTGTTAATGAAATATACGTAATGCTACCATTTTTTATATGATTAATTAACTGCTAAATTTGCTTCAATTTATGCCAATTTGGATGTTATTGTTGTTTGAATGCATGTTATTTTCAATGGTTGTGTGCTTTTCTCAATTAAATTGAAGGTTCAAACAAAAATTAAAATTCAGCTTCAAAATTGTCTAATTAAACCTGGTATTGCAGCAGGATGCAATGAAACAACTTACCAAACTAAAAACGGAACTGAAGTGAAAATATTGTTAAAAGAATATTGCGCATACAACAGATCTTGACTCTTTCATTTCACCTGCTTAAAACAGTGAATGTTGCATATATAGCAGGTCTTAGCGTACCAATGTAGTGAGGTTAAAGTGCACAATTTACATTTCAGCTAACAACTTCAGTTTCATAATCAGAAAATGTGTTGATGTGGCGACACTTTTACTATCACTTAGACATTTTAGAATCTTCATATTTGTGTGTGTTTTTTTTACTATATCAGATTTTTATGTAAACAAAATTTACAATTAAATTTTATAAGTTAAAGAAAAAATTTAAGTTTAACAATTGACTAATAAAAAATTAGTTCCATCAATAAAAACAATTAATGAAAAAAATTTAAAACATATATCATTTTATTGTAAAAATTTTAAAATTTTCAAAAAATTTAAAGTCTTTAGAAATTTTCTTTAATCACTGAAAAAAAAAAGATTTTAGTGACCGAAAATTCGGTTACTAAATTAAGACCGAAACATCTATAATTTTTGAACATAAGGCAGTCGAAAATGTTTATGTTTCAGGCTGAAACACAAAACAAAACAAATAAAAAAGCAGATCAAAGTTGCTGCTTTAAAACTTTAAAAAAGACTCACAAACTAATTTATGAACTTTCAGTTTTTTTAATTATTCTTACTGAATTTGTATCTTTAATTGAGTTCCTAGATTTTAATTTTTCTATTTTTTATATCATTAATTTAACATCCCTTAAATTTGAACAAATTTTTTGTCAAATTATTTCTACATCATATCAATATTTGTATTAATATTTAGGTTGAAATCATCTTAAAATCTGTAAATTTTTTTTGAGTTTCATTCAATATGTGTTTAATGAATTATTATATTTAATTGAATTCTCAAATTTTTATTTTTTTTATATTTATGTCCTTTTTTGAATATTTGTATAATTATTTAAATAAAAAAATTTTATCAAAATTGTAATAAATTATAAATATATAATATTTTTAATATTAAAATATTTTATAAATAAATAACATTTTTTTATTTTAAAAAAAAATTATTAATAGTATCGAAATATATATTTATTAGTTTATTATTATCACGAGTCTAAAAAAATTTTATTCACATGCAAAATACATTATTATTCACTAATAAAAATTAAAAAAATAAAAATTTAAAAACTCAATTAAAATTAAAAATTCAATGAAAACCAATCAAACCAATCAAATGGGTTTGAACCTTTCAAAGAAAAAAAAGAAAGAAAGGGGAAGTGCAAGCCATGATATGATAAGCAACTATAACGGTTTTTTTTTTTTTTTTTTTTTTTTTTTTTTTTTTTTTTTTGCAAAACACATTTTGACCTGGTACTTTTAAATTTTTTCATATTGTAGTTTTCTATTAAATTTTTGACACATTGCACTCGTCACTTTTAATTTAAGATACATTGCATTCTTTCATTCTCAATTTGTGACACATTAAAAAATTAACAGTTAAAAATATCTAAATTAGTCTCTATAATTTTAAAAAATTTCTATTTAATTCTTGTAATTTTTATTATTAATAATTAAGTCCATACAATTACTAAAAAAATTAATTAAACTTATTAAAAAAACTTTAAAAGTGTATACTTTTTATGTCATTAAGATGTCAATCATCTAATTCTAATATACTTATAATAGTAAATATATATATAGTTATAAAAATTATGACATATCTTAATTGTATACTAAATATTTATATAATTAATAAAAAAATATGTCAAAAATTATGCATATTAAATTTTTAATCGATAAAAAATGTATGAGATATTTAATAAATAAAATATTAATGAATATTATAGATTTAAATTTCATAACTTTAAAGATATTAATATAGTTTTTTGTTATGAAAATTAGAGCTGAAGATATTAGAAGTGCACCCAAGCATCTCAACTAGGTTGGCACACCTTTAGCACTGACATCACACACCAAGGAGCTACCAGAAATTAAAATAAAAAGAAATACATAAGAGCTTTAAACAACCCAGAGAGGGAAGTGAAAACATAAAGAAAAACAACTCAGAAAGAACAAATAAACAAAACTATCTAAAACGTTAAGACTCCAGACTGGCTGCACCATTGACTATTAACTGATGACAACAAGAAGGGTAAGTAGGCCACCATTGACATTGCTAAAGATGAAGTCCCAAGGAGGCAAGCTTGTCAGCAACTCTATTCCCTTCATGATAGATGTGGCTCACATGGAAAGTCATGGAACAAAGCTGAAATAGACAACGATCACAAACTGCACGAATCCTCCAAGGAACAGCAAGGGAATAAGACCGAAGGAGATTTACCAAAAAATAGAATCAGACTCGATCGAAATAGGAGAAAGTCAAAGCTCAAAAGCTTTTGAAATAGCCATCGAAACGGCGAGGAGCTCAGCTTCAAATGCAAACCGGATACCAACAGGTGCAGCAAAAGAAGCTAAAGCACAACTACTACTATCCAGAAGAATACTGCCAGCAGTGGCTCTACCTAGAGCACCAAGGGCAGCACCATCAGAATTGATCTTGAACCAACCAGCTGGAGGCCGAACCTAAATGACTAGAATGGCAATCAAAAATTGATGAGGAATTCCAGAAATATGAAGGCGCTTCAAAATCAATAAATCAGATTGATTATTATTCATTTGACCTAATCTAAAAACTTCTACAGCTTTACTAGACTGACAGATCATGCAAATGGAAGTTGTAATAGGAATAAAAGATTCTTTAAAAATCAAACTATTGTGAGCATGCCAAATTTTCCAAATAGTAAAAACAATATCGACTCCCCAAAGAGCAGAAATCTAAAAAGAAAATCTGTGTTGCATGGCTGTTTTGAAAAGATGAAGAAGACCATTAGAAAGATCAAACGAAGTCTCAAAAATACTACCAATTGCATACTAAATAGACATGGCATATGAGCAAGTAGTGAAAAGATGATCTAGAGACTCAGAAGCACGATGACAGAGACTGCAATGTGAAGCCAAAGAAAAACCTTTAGACATCAAAAAATCCAATATGGGAAGCTTGGCTTGAAGAGAACGCCATGTAAGAAAAGAACGTGAAAGGGGTAAATAATGTCTCTAAACCTCCTTACCCCAAGCAGCCACGGGTAATGAAACTCGAAAATGCTTATAAGCAAACTTACAGGAAATAGAACCCTTAGGAGAGTAGCGACAAACAAAGGAATCTGAACTATTGGAAGAAAAAATAATATTATGAATATCATCTGTAACCTAAGGGAAAGAATTATAAAAGGAAGCTGGAAGATGCCAACTATCATCATAAAAAACATCAAAAATTGTAGCATGAAGGCTTTTATGATATGAAGAGGGAAGCTCTGTGATCCATAATCCAATAGCCCAACCAATTATCAAACCAAAAGCTAAGAGAAGACTGAGAATGAACCACTCATTGACAATTACATTGCAAATCCAAATAACGATGCTTAATGGAAGACTAAATTGAAGAAGAAATAGAGCGAGGTTGCTTAGAAGTGGAAAGAAATCTGCTCTGAAGAAAAGCGAAAATAAAATTATCATCATAAGCCACTCTCCAAGCCAACTTACTTAACAAAGCTTTATTGAGTAAGGAAAGCCTTTTTAGACCAATACCACCCTCATCTAAAGGGCACAACACTGCTCCTAATTCACAGTATTAGCTTTTTAATTTTTACATCGCCAATCCAAAGAAAATTATGAATTGACTTTTCCAGATATTTAATTAAATGAGAAGGCCACTAATAAACCATGAAAGAGTAAAGAAAATAGCCATAAATCACTGAGTTAATAAGGGCCATCCTACCCGCCATAGAGACAGTGCTACCCTTCCATTTATCAAACTTTAAAAGGATTTTATCAGCGATAACCTGCAACCATTTCCTTTTTGGGGCACCAATGAACAAAGGAACACTAAGGTAAACAAATGGCAAAGTTCCTCTATGAAATCCAGCTAAAGAACATAAAGTGTGCACACGGCTATTAAAAACATGGCTGCCAAAATAAATTTCAGATTTACACGAGTTGACATATTGACCCAAAATTGCACCATAGTCTTAAAAAAATACGAACAAGCCTCTGGACATTAGCAGAAGTAGCTCTGCAAAAAATGAGGACATCATCTACATAGAGTAAATGAGAAGGGCAATGAATCTGACCGGGAGCATGCATGGGGAGAATAATTTGGGTGTTGAAAGCATGAACCAACCATCTATTTAAAAAATCCTTTGCAATGCAAAAAAGTAGAGGTGATAGAGGATCCCCTTAGCGAACACCATAAGAACAACCAAAATAACCTTCAGGGGAGCCATTAATAAGAATAATGATGCGAGAAGAGCAAAAGATATCTAGGATCCAATCACAAAAAGAATTAGAGAAACCAAAACCTCTCAAGAATGCTATAATAAATCCCCAGTCCATTGTGTCAAAGGCTTTATGAATGTCAATTTTAATTGCCAAATTATTTCCAAAGCAGCGAGTATTTAGCAAATTAACACACTCCGAAGTTGTAGCAATGCAATTCTCAATATTTCGGGCTTGAACAAAACCAAATTGATGAGGGTTAATAGTTCTAGCAGTAATAGGTGCTAACTTATCAGCTAGAATTTTAGTTATATCTTGAAAAGAAAATTACCCAAAACAATTGGTCTAAATTTATCAACCGTGTCCACATTCTAGACTTTAGGGATTAAAATTATAAAGTTAGATTTAAGTCCAAGAAGAATAGAACATGAGATAAAGAAATGTCTGACTGCAGCACAAACATCACTTCCAATAAAATCCCAACAAGTCTTATAAAATAAACCTGTAAAGCCATATGGACCAAGGGCACTATGGGGATCCATAGAGAAAACCACTTCTTTGATTTCCATGTCAGAAGGAATCTAGAGCAGGAGATTGTTAACAGCAGAAGAAACTAAAGAGGGAATAAAATCTTAAACCAGAGAGTAATCCCGATGCACCAAAGGAGTAGTGAAAAGATTTGAATAATAATCCACAATATGATCTCTAATGACATCATAATCCGAAATAAGAGAATCATTAATTAACAAATTGTGAATACCAGACTGAGGACGTCATCTTTTAATCAGACTGTGAAAAAATTGAGAATTTTGATCCCCATGCTGAAGCCATTTAACCCGACATTAATCCTGAAGCAAATTAAATTTACTATTTAAATGAAGCTCAAGACGTTGATGTGCCTCTAATTCTTGCCAATAAAGATCCTCAGAAAATCCAAGAGCATTAATATTTGATTGGATTGCAACCAAATTGTCCTTAGCTAAAGAAATATTAGAATCCACATGTCCAAAGGTGGTTTTATTCCAGGAACGAAGAAAAACCCAAAGTAATTTAAACTTACGCATAAGAGCAGCCATAGGATGTCCACCGAAACAAAGAGAGCTCCAAAAAGATTTAATATCCAAATGAAATGAAGGATAATTAATCCATATAGAATAAAAGTGAAAATGCTTATACTTAGTGACTTGTAATTGGTTGCAACAAAGTAAAATTGGATTATGATCAGAGTGGTAGCATACTAGAGCAAAGCATTCTATAAACCTCCAAAAGCTAAAAGCACTAGAATTGCAAAAAGCTTGGTCTAGACGAATATCAATTCGATGCTCACCAAACCTATTATTAGACCATGTGTAGAAGGAGCCTCTAGTATTTAAACTTGTGAGATCATAATCATTCATGGCAGTTGAAAATTCAGCACAAGAGCGAGTGGAAAGGAGACAACCACCACGCTTTTCATGGGCACCAAAGAAAGTATTAAAGTCACCTAAAACGTACCAGTTATCAAAGCAAACAGTAGAGAGGTGCTGAAGATTGCACCATAGATGCCTACGTTTTGATGAAAGGACATGAGCATGAATGCAAGTTACATAATGCCAAGCAGAATCCATATAAAAATTAATAGTGAGTTGTTGATCTAAGCTTGCAAAAAGAGTTACATTCCCAACACCAAGAGAAGAAGAAACTAAAATCTAGAGAGAGGATGAGTTATCAACTACAAAAGACAAACCCAAAGCTGACTAAAAATGAAAAGGAATGCTTTAAAATCCACTTTAGGCTCAGCAATACACAAAACATCCGAACAATGAGTCTTAAAAAAATTAAAAAGGGTCAACTGAGTGGCTAAATTGCCAAGACCCCTACAGTTCCAAAATAAAATCTTCATTGAGAGGCATGAGAAGCAGCCCTAGTGATGGGCTTATTGCCTGTCAACTTGATATGCTTCGATGGAGAATTTTTCTTTTTCTTAACAGTCTTTCATTCTCCTAGAGTAGCCTCATCTTCATTATTAATCAAATCTACCCAGTTACCGGAGGCCACCTTATCTAACTTTTGTAAAGACTAAACATGCTGAGAGTCAGTAGGACAAGTGACGTCATTCTCTATCTTATTAGCAGGAGGAAGGATGTGAATAGGAGGTGAGTCAGCCTGAAAATTAGTGGAAGAAGAAGTTGCGTCCTGAGAGGGAACTGTATCAGGATTTGCATCAAGCTGATTAACAGGAGCTGCATTAATAGCTGCATGTATATCTGCAACCAGAGAAGGTTTACATTGCAGAATTTTTCTCAATCGAAATGACTACATTTTTGTTCAAGTGGCGGAACTGATGAATCATGCTTTTGGTTTTTCAGCTCTAACTTATGCTGATGGTAATCAAATGAGGCATGACCAATAGAGTGACATGTACTACAAAACAAGGGTAAATTCTTATAGTGAACATCAATAACAAATAAGTTACCATCACAATCCAAAACCATATGATATTGTAATGGAGAAGCAAGATCAATGTCGACTAGGACCCTAGCAAAGTAACTAAAGTCACAATCAAGAGTTGCTCGATCAATACGTAATGGGACTCCAATATTTTGAGATATATCGGTAAGAATCTGGGCATCCCACAGTTCCCATGGCAGACGGTAATATCTCACCCATAACTCAGTGGTTGTGGATTTTTCTTTATAAAGGTTGAAGCCTAGCGTCCAATGTTGAAGGCGAAGAATGCCAGGTTTAAGAGAAAGTGAACCCCGACTCCAGATAAACTCTTTATCATGATCATATGAGAGTAAAATATGAAAAAAACCTCAGCCTAGTGAAATTAAGCACCATTAAGATTGCAGGTTCCAAAGGGATGATAGTTTTTCTTTAAGCTTGACTAAAGGCCATGACGTTTTCACCCTTGCCAAGCACAACTCTTCCAATCAAAGAATGTTGATAGAGCTGCAGAAGCTTATGCTAAATGTTAGAGTTGATCTTCACCGCCTGGTATGATCTAGGGATTACAGAACGTGGTGGACAAGTTACAACATGATCAGTGACTACAGAAGCATAGATTTTGTGGGAGCAGGCTGGACAGGTTCATGAACAAGATTTGTCTGAGAGCGGAAAGAAGAAAATAAATTAGCATGGCTAAATAAGCGCCATCATATGAGGAAGGACGATTCCTTACGGCTTTAGAGATTGGGTGTACCGTCGAAGGAGGAGGCAACGACATACCTGGGATTTCGTCAAATCTATTTCCTTACACTATTATTACCCTATAAATTCAAAAAAAGATATTAATATAGTAAATTAAGATGTTTCATATAGTCACTTTCTTTTTTTACAAAGTAAAGTACAATTTGCTTATAGCCACCGCTAATTATAAAATATACTCTCATTTTCGTTTTTTTAAGTAAAAATAGGAGATCAGAAATTAGTGAACACACCCAAGAATTTCAACTAGGTTGATACCCACTTAGCATTCTCATCATATAATGATAAAAATAAAGTAAAACAAAAGTAGCTAAAAAATAAAGTCACCCAAGAATCTTCCCTAATTTAATGTTTTATTTATTTAAAAAAACTTAATTAATAGAATTATTAATTTATTAAACATTAATTGTAAGAGAGATCATTGTATACAATAATAATTTATTTATTTTTAATTGCAAAATATTACAATTTTTCACCAGCATTTTATTTATTAAATAACTCATGTATTTTTATTTTTCAAAAAATTTATTATGTATTAATTTTTGTCTTATTTTTATATTAATTATATAAATATTTAATGCATAATTAAAGTATGTCATAACTTTTATAATTATATATATTTTTACTATTGTAAATCTAGTAGAAATAGATGGTTGACATCTTAATTATATAAAAAATATAATTTCAAATTTTTTATAAGTTTAATTGAAATATTTTAGTAATTTTACGGACTTAATTGTTAATAATAAAAATTATAAGAATTAAATAGAAAATTTTAAAAATTACAGGGATTTATTTGGATATTTTTAATTGTTAATTTTGCATAATAAAGGATTAATGTGTTTGGAATTAAGAGTGAAGGGGTATAATGTGTCAAAAATTTAGTTGAAGGGTGCAATGTGAAAAAAATTGAAAGTACAGGGATCAAGATGAGTTTTGCTTTTTTCTTTCCTTTTTTTTTTATATAATTGATGTCACAAAAAAAATTGAAGAAAAAGTGTCAGTTTTGAAGAAGAATGCAAGAACATTCCATAGAATTTAACACCTTATTTGGATGGGTGAGGTGGTAGTTTATTAACAAACGGTAAGAAAGTGTAAGGATGCTAAAGATAAGTAAAGGTAAGGGAATGAAATATATATTACTTAACTGTTGTTTGGGAAGAAATGAAGTGAGACAAGATTAGAGCATATGTATTATGTATTTAAAAGATATAAATACTTCCAGCTATGTAAAATAATATTTATTTTAATTAACTTAAATAATAATAATAATAATAATTTGAGTTCAGTAATATAATTGCTAGCAAGCCATCAATTATTTAAAATATTTAAATAATATTTGTATAGATTAAAATAAAATTATTGGAAGTATAAATTATTCTTAAAATTTACAAATTATATTTTATATTTGAGAAAGAACCAAAAGTAGATGTTGTCCAACTTTCTAATCATGGATAGGTAATAGTTATGTGCATGTTAACCCAAATATGTAAAATAATATTTAACATGTAAAATAATATTAAATCTTAAAATAATATTTATTTTAATTAATAACAATAATAATATCTAGTAGAAGGAGAAGATAAAAAAAATAGGGCTGTGAGATTAATGGAGAAAAGGGTGATGATTTAACATATAAAGGATAATTTTGGATTTTTATACTCAAAATGGGGACATTATTGGAAAAAAAAAAAGTCCCCTTCGTTCCCCATGCTTACACCCCGATTTGGGGTGTAAGAAAATCAGCAAAAAAATTATACGGAGGGTTTTAGTCTACCCTCCCAAAACCTTACCTTTAATATACCATGGTCTTCCCAAACAAGAGTAACTTGACACCTTCCCCTCCTTCCCCTTCCTTCACCTTCCCTAACCCTCATCCAAACAAAGCCTAAGAGAAATCCTTAAAACATATGAAAACCCAAATCCAAATATGAGCAAAACCCACTTCTGTTTTGTAGCTTCACAAGAAAGAGAGGTTTTTGGGTCCTGCATTTCATAAAGAATCTTATAAAAAAAAAGGATTTAATCTTTTGTAAATGCACCCAAAACCAAAAGTTCAGTCTTCTTTTTGTTATAAAAGAGTGTGTTTCGCTTTTTTTTTTTCTTTTGTTGGTTTGTTAAAGAGAAAGAAAGTCTCTTTCTTTTTCGTTTTTAGAGACAGAAAGAGATGAAGGACCTGTTTGGAAGTCCAGGGAGAGTGAGTGGATTGGGACTTAGAGTTGGCCAATTTGTGTTTGCAGCTGCTTCAATTGCATTTATGGTCTCTGCTCGTGGATTCTTTA
>CATIWM010032045.1:0-29463 GCA_949671775.1 Mallotus repandus | reverse complement strand
AGATTGTGAATATGCAATTAGAAACCTGGATAACATGTTTGCAACCTTTTGCGCACAAATTTACACAAGTTCATGTTTTACGTTCAAAGATACGCAATAATGTACAACTTGTGCATTTGATAATTTTAATAAAATTTATCAGTTTATAATGTTAAAATATGTGTCTAGGATTGTGAATATGCAATTAGGGCCTTGGATAACATGGATATAACCTTTTGCGCACAAATTTGCACGTGTTCATGTTTTTTGTTCAAAGATGTGCAACAATGTACACTTTGTGCATTCAATAATGTCAATAAGATTTACCAATTTAGAATGCTAAAATATGTTATTTGGATCATGAATATGCAATTAGAGCCTTGGATAATATAGCCTTTTGTGCACAAATTTGCACGTGTTCTCGTTTTGTGTTTAAAGATGCACAACAATGTACACTTTGTGCATTCGATAATGTCAACATGATTTATCAATTTGGAACACTAAAATATGTATTTTGGATTGTGAATATGCAATTGGAAGCTTGGATAACATGTTTGTAAACTTTTATGCAAAAATTTGCACGATTTCATGTTTTGCATTCAAAGAGGCGCAATAATGTACAACTTGTGCATTTGATAATTTCAATAAGATTTATTAGTTTGGAATGTTATAATATATATTTAGGATTGTGAATATGCAATTTGAGCCTTGGATATCATGTTTCTAACCTTTTGCGCACAAATTTGGACATGTTTATATTTTTTGTTTAAAGATGGGCAACAATGTACACTTTGTGCATTCGATAATGCCAACATGATTAATTATTTTGGAATGCCATAATATGTATTTTCTATTGTGAATATGAAATTGAAAACCTAAATAACATGTTTATCACCTTTTGTGCGCAATTTTGCTTTAGTTTCTGTTTTGTGTTCAAAGATACGCAATAATGTACAATTTGTGCATTTGATAATATTGACAAGATTTAATAGTTTAGAATGTTAGAATATGTATTTAGGATCGCGAATATGCAATTGGAGCCTTGGATAACATGTTTGTAACTTTTTGTGCATAAATTTGCATGTGTTCATATTTTGCCTTCAAAGATGCGCAACAATGTACAATTTGTGCATTCATAATGTCGACAAGATTTATCAATTCAGAATGTTAGAATATGTATCGAGGATCATCGATATATAATTGGAGCCTTGGATAACATGTTTCACCCTTTGCGCTCAAATTTGCACGTGTTCACATTTTGTCTTCAAAGATGCGTAACAATGTACAATTTGTGCATTTGATAATGTCGACAAGATTTATCATTTTAAAATGCTAAAATATGTAATTTGGATCATGAATATGCAATAAAAGCTTTGTATAACATGTTTGCAACCTTTGGCGCACAAATTTGCAAGTGTTCACATTTTATGTTCAAAGATGTGCAATAATGTACACTTTGTCCATTCGATAATGTCAACATGATTTGTCAGTTTGGAATTCTAGAATACATATTTAGGATTGTGAATATGCAATTAGAAGCCTATATAACATGTTTGCAACCTTTTGAGTACAAATTTGCACGAGTTCATGTTTTGCATTCAAAGATGTGCAATAATGTCAATTTGTGCATTTGATCATTTCAATAAGATTTATCAATTTAGAATGTTAGAATACATACTTAGGATTGTGAATATGCAATTAGAGCCTTGGATAACATGTATCTAACCTTCTGCGCATAAATTTGCATATGTTCATGTTTTTTGTTCAATTTAGAATTGGATAAAATGTTAAAATATGTATCTAGGATCATCAATATACAATTGGAGCCTTGGATAACATGTTTCTAACCTTTTGCGCAAAAATTTGCACGTGTTCACATTTGGTGTTCAAAGATGTGCAACAATGTACACATTGTGCATTCGATAATATCAACAAGATTTATCAATTTAGAATGCTAAAATGTGTTATTTGGATTGTCAGAATGCAGTTAGAGCCTTGGATAATATAGCCTTTTATGCACAAATTTGCACACGTTCACATTTTGTGTTCAAAGATATGCAACAATGTACACTCTTTGCATTCGATAATGTCAATATGATTTGTCAATTTAGAATGCTAGAATATATGTACTTTGGATTATGAATTTGCAATTGGAACCTTGGATAACATGTTCGTAAACTTTTATGTAAAAATTTGCACGAGCTCATGTTTTACGTTCAAAGATGTGCAATAATGTACAATTTTTGCATTTGATAATTTCAATAAGATTTATTAGTTTGTAATATTATAATATATATTTAGGATTGTCAATATGCATTTGGAGCCTTGGATAACATGTTTCTAACCTTTTTGTGCACAAATTTGCACATGTTCATATTTTTTGTTCAAAGATGTGCAACAATGTACATTTTGTGCATTCGATAATGTCAATAAGATTTATAAATTTAGAACGTTAGAATATGTTATTTGGATCATGGATATGCAATTAGAGCCTTGGATAACATAGCCTTTTATGCACAAATTTTCCCATGTTCACATTTTGTGTTCAAAGATGCGCAACATTGTACAATTTGTGCATTCGATAATTTCAACATGATTTATTTATTTAGAATGCTAGAATATATATTTAGGATTTTTAATATGCAATTGGAGCCTTGGATAACATGTATGTAACCTTTGGTGCACTATTCAAAGATACGCAATAATGTACACTTTGTGCATTCGATAATGTCAACATGATTTATCAGTTTGGAATGCTAGAATATGTATTTAGGATTGTGAATATACTATTGGAGCCTTGGATAGCATTTTTCTAACCTCTTACAAATAAATTTGCACGTGTTCACATTTTGTGTTTAAAGAAGCACAACATTGTACACTTTGTGAATTCGATAACCTCAACATGATTTATCAGTTTGGAATGCTATAATATGTATTTAGGATTGTGAATATGCAATTGAAATCCTGGCTAACATATTTGTAACCTTTTGCGCACAAATTTGCATGTGTTCACATTTTACGTTCAAAGATGCGCAGCAATGTACACTTTGTGCATTCAATAATGTCAACATGATTTATCAATTTGGAATGCTATAATATGTAATTTGGATCATGAATATGCAATTAAAGCCTTAGATAACATAGCCTTTTGCAGACAATTTTGCACGTGTTCATGTTTTATGTTTAAAGATGTACAATAATGTACACTTTGTACATTCAATAATGTCAACATAATTTCTTAGTTTGGAATGCTGGAATATATATTTGGGATTTTGAATTTGCAATTGGAGCCTTGGATAACATGTTTGAAAAATTTTGCGCACAAATTTGCACGTGTTCACGTTTTATCTTCAAAGATGCGCAACAATGTACACTTTGTGCATTTGATAATGCCAATATGATTTATCAGTTTGGAATGTTATAATATGTATTTTTGATTGTAAATATACAATTGAAAATTTGGCTAATATGTTTGTAACCTTTTGCACCAAATTTGCTTGAGTTCATGTTTTGCATTCAAAGATACGCAACAATGTACAATTTGTACATTTGATAATGTCAACATGATTTAATAGTTTAGAATGTCAGAATATGTATTTAGCATCATGAATATACAATTGGAGCCTTGGATAACATGTTTGCAACCTTTTACACACAAATTTGCATGTGTCCACATTTTATCTTCAAAGATGCGCAGCAATGTACAATTTTTTGCATTTTATAATGTTGACAAGATTTATCAATTTAGAAAGTTAGAATATGTGTTTAGGATCATTGATATACAATTGGAGCCTTGGATAGCATGTTTCTAACCTTTTGCGCACAAATTTGCATGTGTTCACATTTAGTGTTCAAAGATGCGCAATAATGTACACTTTGTGCATTCGATAATGTCAATAAGATGTATCATTTTAGAATGCTAAAATATGTAATTGGAAGC
Source organism: Mallotus repandus (assembly GCA_949671775.1). Taxonomy (NCBI): domain Eukaryota; kingdom Viridiplantae; phylum Streptophyta; class Magnoliopsida; order Malpighiales; family Euphorbiaceae; genus Mallotus; species Mallotus repandus. Next base: position 25,544 of record CATIWM010032045.1, on the reverse strand, counting down.
TTGGATAACATGTTTGAAACCTTTTGTACACATATTTAAACGAGTTCATGTTTTACGTTCAAAGATGTGCAATAATGTACAATTTGTGCATTTGATAATTTCAATAAGATTTATCAGTTTAGAATGTTAGAATATATATTCCAAGAATGGAAATGTGTACTTGAGGGATATTAATGACTCAATAATAACTCTATCACCCACTAGAAATCCATCCAACAAGGGATTTTCATTTCCTATTTTGGAAGTATAGGATTCGCCAAGTTAGTGGGAGGCCACTATGATTAAAGACCAAATCTAATGGTAAAATTATCAACGTCGTTTAACTATTAATCTTGTTATATTTTATGGCAATTCGATAATATGAGGTCATCAAACCCACTAAGCATCATTCTAAAAAACCAAAGACTTATCGGACCTAATTTTATTGATTAGCTATGTAATCTAAAAGTTGTTTTGGCCTCCAAACACATTTTATATGTTTTGGAACAAAGTCCTCCCAAACCCCTTCCACCAAATGTTTCGCAACAAAGATGATGACTTACAAGCACGTTGCATTATGTGGGTTTCCATGAGCAATGAACTTCATCGACAACATGAGAAGTACACTAATGGAAAGGAAATCCTACTTCACCTGCAAGAGTTGTTTGGTGAACAAAGTAGGACCGCTAGATATGAGATATCTAAGCAGCTTTTCCATGCTAAAATGAAGGAAGGTGAGGATGTTGGAGCTCACGTGAATTATATGATTTGTTCCATTAAGGAACTTGAAAGTCTAGATTTCATGATGGATGCTCAACTTCAAATCGATTTGATCTTGCAATCCCTTCCGAAATCATTTGGGCAAACCATTGCTAATTTCTGTATGAATAAAATTGAGTGCACACCTGTGGAATTATTGAACATGCTTATGATGGCCCAAATGGCTATTCATAATAAAAAAGGGAAGGAGGTTACTTTGATTGCCTCTTATAGTGGGACTAAGAAGAATAAAGGCAACAAAAGCAAGAAAGCTAAGGAAAGAGTTCCTAAAGCTACGGGTGGAGTAAGCAAAAACCAAAGCAAAAAGAAAGGCTGAGAACAAAGGCAAGTGAAAATATTTCTATGGCCAAGGAGATGGACATTAGAAAAGAAATTGTCTTAAGTTTCTTGAATCAATGAAAGTAAAGGACAAGATTGGAGAAGGTGAGAATTTCTCTAATTTAATTATTTCTAAATGTTGTAAGAGCTCATCTAATGCAAGGCTATTAGATACAGGTGCTAGTTCTCACATATGTTCTTCCTAGCAGGATCTAGCAAGTGAAAGAAGGTTGGGGTCAAATGAGGTGACTCTAAAGCTTGGAGATGGAGTAAGTGTTGCTACCAAAGCTATGAGAACCGCCTCTATTAAGTTAAATGATCATTTTTTTGTTATTGAACAATGTTTTATATGTACATACTGCTTATAAGGACATCATCTCTATTTCCAGTTTGACTAGAAAAGGTTATAAGTTTTTATTTGAAAGAGATGTATGTACTATCCATTTTAATAATGAGATAGTTGGCATGGGTTATGTACTATATGGTCTTTATTATATTGATAATAAATCCAATAACGAACAATATCCAACCAATGTGAATGTTGTGAATACAATTCTAATTGACAATGCCTCTAATCCAAAATATCTATGTCACTTGAGATTATGTCATATTGCAGAAGATAGGATCAATAAGTTGGAAAAGATAGGAATCTTGAACAATCTTGAATCCGCATCCAATCTGACTTGTGAGGCTTATCTTTGAGGAAAGATGACTAGATGATTTATTGGACAAATGACAAGAGTTAAAGATGTGTTGGAAATAATACATAGTGATGTATATGGGCCATTTAATTAAATGGGAAGAGGTTCTACTACTTTATTACCTTTATTGATGATCTATCAAGGAATGGAAATTTATATTTAATGAAATATAAAAGTAAATCCTTTGAAAATTTTAAGGAATTCAAGGTCCAAGTAGAGAACCAAACATGGAAAAGTATTAAAATCCCATGATTGGATCAAGAAGGTGAACACTTAAGTATCGAATTTATCAAATTCCTTATAGAACATGGTATTATTTCACAACTAACTCCACCCAGAACACCACAACTGAATGGCATATCCAAAAGGATGAATCAAACTCTATTATATATGGTTCGATCAATGATGAGCTATATGGATTTGCCTACTTTCCTTTGGGCCTTTGCATTACAAACTGCTACTTACATCCTAAATCATGTTCCATCTAAGTCTATTTCTACCACACCATATGAGATGTGGCATGGTAATTAGGCATCAAGTCTTAAGCATGTTAAGATTTAGGAAGCCCAACTTATATCAAAAAGCTGAAAACAAACAAATTAGATGCAAGGTCAATTCAAGGCAGATTTATTGGATATCCTAAAGATAGTTTAGGATATTATTTCTATCTTCCTACTGAACAAGTTGTTATTATAAGTAAAGATGCTATATTTCTTGAGAAAGAGTTTCTTCAAGAAGGTAACAAAGGAAGGAAGATAGCATTAGAAGAGGAGTCTTATAATGAATACAATCATGTTAATCAAATGGATGTTGATCAAGAGTCTAATCCCATTGAAAATATCATCACACCAACTCCTAAAAGATCAAGTAGGGCATCTCATCTGCCGGAGAGATACGATTTTCTACATAGTATGCAAGAGCTGCATATTCATGAAGAAAATAATCATGATGATGATCCTAAAATGTATGAAGAAGCTTTATCAGATAAAGAGTCTTCAAAATGGCTTAAAATAATGAAAGCTAAAATGGATTCCATGTACGCAAACTAAGTTTGGATGCTTATTGATCTACCTGAAGGTATTGTACTTATAGGATGTAAATGGGTCTTCAAGAGAAAGATTAGTGCATATGGAAAGGCTGATACCTATAAAGCAAGGCTTGCAGCAAAAGGGTTTTGCCAAAGGCAAGGGGTTGACTACGAGGAAACCTTCTCGCTAGTAGCCATGCATAAATCCATTCGAATACTTCTTGCCATAGCTACACACTATGATTTTGAGATTAGGCAAATGGATGTCAAAATTGATTTTCTCAATGGTTTTGTTGAGGAAGAGATTAATATAGAGCAACCTAAAGGTTTTGAATCCGAAGAAGGTTCCAAAATTTGCAAGCTTAATATATCAATTTATGGTCTAAAGCAAGCTTTAAGGAGTAAGGAGTTCGAATCATCATTTTGATGAAGCCGTTTGATCTTTTGATTTTATAAAAAATGAAGATGAGCCTTGTGTGGACAAGAAGGTTAGTGGGAGCCAACTCACTTTCCTAGTACTATATGTTGATGCTATTTTATTAATCAGGAATGATGTTGGCATGCTTACAAATGTGAAACTATGGTTGTGTAAGACTTTCTCCATGAAAGACTTAGGGGAAGCTACCTATATTATTAGCATTCAAGTCTATAGAGATAGATCGAGAAGAATGATCGGTTTATCCCAAAGTCTTTACTTGGAAAAGGTGTTGAAGAGGTTCAACATGCTTGATTCCAAGAGAGGATTGTTACCTTTTAGGCATGGTATCCATTCATCCAAGGGTATGTCACCATAAACACCTAAGGAAATAGAGCAAATGGCTAAAGTTCCTTATGCTTCAGCTATAGGAAGCTTGATGTATGCTATGTTGTGTACTAGGCTTGATATTTCCTATGTTGTTAGTGTGACTAGCAGGTTTGAATCCAATCCAGGTATGGAACATTGGATAGCTGTTAAGGCAATCTTTAAGTACTGAAGAAGGACTAAAGATTTAGTCTTCACTTATGGAGGAGGTGATCTACAAATAGATGGTTTCAAGGATTTTGATTTCCAATCAGATGTAGATAATAAAAAGTCTATCTTTGGGTTTGTGTTTATTTATAATGGAGGAGCAGTGAGCTGGAAGAGTTCCAAACAAGGTGTCACTGTTGATTCCACTACAAAAGCTGAGTATATAGCCACATCAAATGTTATTAGAGAGGCTATTTGGATTAAAAAGTTCATTACCGAACTTGGAATTATTCCTTCCATTAAGTCCTTGATTCCTCTCTATTGTGACAATAATGAAGCCATTGCTTTGGAAAAGGAACCAAGGTCTCACCAAAAATCCAAACATATAGAAAGGCATTTTCATATTATCAGGGAACTTATTGGAAAAGGCGATATCATCATGCAAAAGATAGCGTCAAATAATAATGTTGCTGATCCATTTACTAAAGCATTAATGCAACTATAGCTGGATCGACATCTTGAGAAGATGGGTCTAAGATACTGTAGTGATTGGTTCTAGTGCAACTGGGAGATTGTTAGCATAAGTGGTATGTCCTAGAGGCCAATCACATATTTGACATTGTAAATTATCCCAAATGGTAATAAAATAATATTCTATTATTTAAAGTTTTTATTTAATTGAATATTTATCCATTAGTATAATGTTAAATAAATTTCTTATCAAGAGTTGATAATATAACTGACAAATTTATTTAGTACATATGCTATAAAATGTTCGTAGATGATAAATTAATATTTAGGTAATATTAATTTGACTATCACCTCTGTCTAATTTCCTTGATTAGTATATGATACTAATATTGGGAGGTAGTGAGTCTCATGCTACTTGATATGGGATATCAGAATAGACATGTGCATACTCATGTGATGGGTGGATCGAACATGACGTTAGATTTTTGATTACGTGGATATTCACTTATAGTCAACAATCACAATCTAGTCATAATGGTGCATATAGTCCTTTGACTTGAGGTGACATGGTCATCCATATTTAAGTGACTAGGGTTTATTACTGCTTACATACTTGTGTTAGTCATACATGGGTACATGGCGTGTGGAGGCTCTAGATGGTTAAGTGTAGGGATAAGTGTTTAGCTAAGATGGGATTCATTGCCTGAAGTGAATTGGGATAAGATCCTATGCTATCTAAGTCCTTTCTTGATGAATAAGTTCCTGGCCAAGACAAACATGACATAAACTAAAAGTGTTTCAGTGTTGGTTATGTTTTATCAAAGAATTAGAACTTGAGATGAGGTCATATCGGGTTATATCGGGATCTTCTAACGAAGGCATTTTAGTGCACGGTAATTATGACCAAAGGTTCATGTGAATCAATACATGCAGGATCTTCTAACGAAGGGATTTTAGTTCACAGTAATTATGACCAAAGGGTTCATGTGAATCAATACATGCATTCATTTCTAATTGGGTAGTTGTGATATCGATGCTAGGGGTCACTCGCAACTTATGAGAACTAAATGTGGATAATTGGGATTTTCACATTTAGACTTAAAAGAAGTTTCAAATAATATCAAGTGTTGATATTATCTTCTCATTGACAATTAGACATGAACCTAGTAAGTCACACCTAAAAGAGCTTTACCAAATCACCATTAATATTAATCGAATTATTGATTAAAGAGTTTAATCAATTAATAAAGATTAATCGAATTATATTTATGATTAGCAATGATTCTACCATAACATGAAATCTAATTCAAATAAGGGTTTAATCATTAATTTATACTTAATTAATATGAGATATTAATTAGAGCATTAAATTCATAATTTTTATTATTTATAATTGGACTTGGATTAATGGCCTAAGTTGTTTAGGCCTAAGCCCAAAAGAGTTTTGGACCAAAGATTAATACAAGATGTTGAGAAAGCCCATGGACCTAATCCAAGCCCATTTGCTATATGGATTGGGCTTGGGCCAAGTGTTGGCCCAATTACTAAGCCAAAGTCCATGTATGTGTGAATAGACAAATTTTTCATGTCAGACATACATTCTCTCTTAAGTGTATAATATTAACCATGGCAAATGATAAGTATTAAGCTTGGCTTATTAGGCTTGGCATGTTAGACACATTATCCCTAATGTGTAAAATGTTGACCTTGGCCAAATCATTATTAGGTTACATGATTAAGTGTAGAGAATTTATATAGACATATACATGAGATGTATTAATTCTCTACATACTTTTTGGTTTACTAGATAAGTATACAAGTTGTATACTTATCATGACAAATCATATACATGTGATGTAAGAGATTATGTCATTAGGGTTAGCTTTCTCTACATATAAATATATAACCTCAGAAATGTTCTTAAGGTTAGACAATTAAGAAACTTTTGTGTAGAAAAATAAAAAGAGAGAAACACATACACACTATAAACCCTAAGTGTTCTTGCAATAGAATTGAGTTAGTGCAAGTTTCTAAGGGTCAATAGAGAGGGTGCTATTTACTAAGCTTAATCAAAGCAGGAAGGTGATTTGAAAGGCTTTGGTGTTTTAAGCTAGAGCCCTAACACTTAGGAGGCTAAGCATTTGATTCAAGAGTTGAACCAAAAGATCTAAAGCTTGTATAATACTTATGGTCTACATCAAACTTAGAAGATTGTAAGTTTTCTTGAAACTTATAATTCCTAGGTTGTTGTTTACATGTTGTTTTAATGTTTAGCTATGTGCTAAATGCAAATTGGATCCTTGGGATTGGAATTCTTCTTGTGATGAAGAGTTATGCAAGTGAAAATTTTAAAATTTCACCCTATCTAAGGCTTGTGCTCACCACACATCAAAGTTACATAACCATGTCCTTTCAAATATTCAATTGGAGCCTTGGATAGCATGTTTGTAACCTTTTACGCACAACTTTGTACGTGTTCATGTTTTATTTTCAAAGATGCATAACATTATACACTTTGTGCTTTCGATAATCTTAATATGATTTATCAATTTGGAATGCTATAATATGTACTTAGGATTATGAATATGTAATTGGAAGTCTGGCTAACATGTTTGTAACCTTTTGCGCACGAATTTGTACGTGTTCACATTTTGTATTCGAAGATGCACAATAATGTACACTTTGTGCATTTGATAATGTGAACAAGATTTATCAAATTGGAATGCTAGAATATGTAATTTGAATCGTGAATATGTAATTAAAGCCTTGGATAACATATCCTTTTGTGCACAAATTTACACGAGTTCATGTTTTATGTTTAAAGATGCACAATAATGTACACTTTGTGCATTCAATAATGTCAACATGATTTATTAGTTTAAAATGCTAGAATATGTATTTGGGATTATGAATATGCAATTTGAGCCTTGAATAACATGTTTGTAACCTCTTGCGCACAAATTTGCACGTGTTCACGTTTTATCTTCAAAGATGCGCAAGAATGTACAATTTTTGCATTTGATAATTTTGACAACATTTATCTATTTATAATGTTAGAATATGCATCTAGGATCATCGATATACAGTTGGAGCCTTGGATAACATGTTTCTAACCATTTGCACACAAATTTGCATGTGTTCATGTTTAGTGGTCAAAGATGTGCAACAATGTACACCTTATGCATTCGATAATGTCAATAAGATTTATCATTTTGGAATGCTAAAATATGTAATTTGGATCATGAATATGCAATAAAAGCTTTGTATGACATGTTTGTAACCTTTGGCGCACAAATTTGCAAGTGTTCACATTTTGTGTTCAAAGATGCGCAACAATGTACACTTTGTGCATTCGATAAAGTCAACATGATTTATTAGTTTAGAATGCTAGAATATGTATTTAGGATTATGAATATGCAATTGGAAGCTTGGATAACACATTTGAAACCTTTTGCGCCGAAATTTGCTCGAGTTCATGTTTTGCGTTCAAAGATGTGCAACAATGTACAATTTGTGCATTTAAAAAAGTCAAAAAGATTTAATAGTTAAGAAAGTTAGAATATATATTTAAGATTGTGAATATGCAATTTAAGCCTTCAATAACATGTTTGTAACCTTTTTCACACAAATTTTCATGTATTCACATTTTGTCTTCAAAGATGCGCAATAATGTACAATTTGTGTATTCGATAATGTCAACATGATTTATCAGTTTGGAATGCTAGAATATGTATTTAGGATTTTGAATATGCAATTGGGAACTTGGATAACATATTTGTAACCTTTTCCACACAAATTTGCATGTTTTCACATTTTGTGTTCAAAGATGCACAACAATGTACACTTTGTGCTTTCGATAATCTCAACATGATTTAACAGTTTGGAATGATATAATATGTAGTTATGATTATGAATATGCAATTGGACATCTGCATAACATGTTTGAAACCTTTTGTGCACAAATTTGCACGTGTTCACGTTTTGTGTTCAAAGATGCACAACATTGTACCCTTTGTCCTTTCGATAATCTCAATATGATTTACTAGTTTGGAATGCTATGATACATATTTAGGATTGTGAATATATGATTGGAAGCTTGGTTAACATGTTTGGTAACCTTTTGCGCACAAATTTCCATGTGCTCACATTTTGTGTTCAAAGTTGCGCAATAATGTACACTTTGTGCATTCGATAATGTCAACACGATTTATCAATTTGTAATGCTAGAATATATAATTTAGATTGTGAATATGTAAGTATATCCTTGGATAACATAGCCTTTTATGCATAAATTTGCATGTGTTTACGTTTTGTGTTTAAATATGTACAGCAATGTACACTTTGTGCATTCAATACTGTCAATATGATTTATTAGTTTGTAATGTTGGGATATGTATTTGGGATTATAAATATGCAATTGGAGCCTTGGATAACACATTTATAGCCTTTTGCACACAAATTTTCTCGTGTTCACCTTTTATCTTCAAAGATGCGCAACAATGTACACTTTGTGCATTCGATAATGCCAACATGATTTATTGGTTTGGAATGCTATAATAAATATTTAGGATTGTGAATATGCAATTGAAAACCTAGATAACATGTTTGTAGCCTTTTAAGCATAAATTTGCTTGAGCTTATATTTTGCGCTCAACGATGTGCAATAATGTACAATTTATGCATTTGATAATGTCAACAAGATTTAATAGTTTTGAATGTTAGAATACCTATTTAGTATTGTGAATATGCAATTGGAGCCTTGGATAACATGTTTGTAACCTTTTGCGCACAAATTTGCACGTGTTCACGTTTTATCTTCAACGATGTGCAACAATATACTATTTGTGCATTTGATAATGTCGACAAGATTTATTAGCTTAGAATGTTAGAATTTTTATCTACGATCATCAATATACAATTGGAGCCTTGGATAACATGTTTCTAATCTTTTATGCACAAATTTGCACGTGTTCATATTTAGTGTTCAAAGATGCACAACAATGTACACTTTGTGCATTCGATAATGTTAATAGGATTTAGCATTATGGAATGCTAAAATATGTAATTTGGATCATGAATATGCAATAGAAGCTTTGTATAACGTGTTTTTAACCTTCGACGCACAAATTTGCAAATGTTCGCACTTTGTAGTCAAAGATGCGCAACAATGTACACTTTGTGCACTCAATAATGTCAACATGATTTTTTAGTTTAGAATGCTAGATTATGTATTTAGGATTCTAAATATGCAATTGGAAGCTTGGATAATATGTTTGCAACCTTTCGTGCGCAAATTTGCATGAGTTTATATTTTGCATTCAAAGATGCGCAATAATGTACAATTTGTGCATTTGATAATTTCAATAAGATTTATCAGTTTAGAATGTTAGAATATATATTTAGGATTATGAATATGCAATTGGAGCTTTGGATAGCATGTTTGTAACCTTTTGCACACTAATTTGCTCGAGTTCATGTTTTGCGTTCAAAGATGTTCAACAATGTGCAATTTGTACATTTCATAATGCCGACAAGATTTAATAGTTAAGAATGTTAGAATATGTATTTATGATCTTAAATATGCAATTGGAGCCTTGGATTACTTTTTTGTAACCTTTTACGCACAAATATGCACGTGTTCATGTTTTGTCATCAAAGATGCGCAATAATGTACAATTTGTGCATTAGATAATGTCAACATGATTTATCAGTTCAGAATCCTAGAATATGTATTTAGGATTATGAATATGCAATTGGAAACTTAGGTAACATATTTTTAACCTTTTGCGCAGAAATTTGCACGTGTTCTCATGTTCAAAGATGCACACCAATTTAAACTTTGAGCCTTCGATAATCTCAACATGATTTAAAAGTTTGGAATGCTATAATATGTATTTAGGATTCTGAATATGCAATTGGACATCTAGATAACATGTTTGAAACCTTTTGCACACAAATTTGCACGTGTTCACATTTTTTGTTCAAAGATGCGCAACATTGTACACATTGTGCATTCGATAAATTCAACATGATTTATTAGTTTTGAATGTTAGAATATATGTTTAGGATTGTGAATATGCAATTAGAGCCTTGGATAACATGTTTCTAACCTTTGGCGTACAAATTTGCACGTTTTCACATTTTATATTCAAAGATGTGAAATTCGATAATGTCAACATGATTTATCAGTTTGGAATGCTAGAATATGTATTTAGAATTGTGAATATGCAACCGGAGCCTTGGATAGAATGTTTGTAACCTTTTACGCATAAATTTGTATATGTTCACGTTTTTTGTTGAAAGATACACAAAATTGTACACCTTATGCTTTCAATAATCACAACATGATTTATCTGTTTGGAATGCTCTAATATATATTTAGGATTGGGAATATGCAATTACAAGCCTGGCTAAAATTTTTTTTTAATCTTTTTCGCACAAATTGGCACGTGTCCATATTTTGTGTTCAAAGATGCACAACAATGTACACTTTGTGCATTCACTAACATCAAGAAGATTTATTAATTTGGAATTCTAGAATATGTAATTAGGATCATGAATATGCAATTAGAGCCTAGGATAACATAGCCTTTTGCGCACAAATTTGCACGTGTTCACATTTTATGTTTAAAGATGTGCAACAATGTACACTTTGTGCATTCAATAATGTCAACATGATTTATTAGTTTGGAAAGTTGGAATATTTATTTGGGATTGTGAATATGTAATTGGAGCCTTAGATAACACATTTGTAACCTTTTGCACACAAATATGCATATGTTCACCTTTTGTCTTCGAAAATGCGTAACAATGCACACTTTGTGCATTCAATAATGCCATCTTGATTTATCAGTTTGGAATTCTATGATACATATTTAGATTGTGAATTTACAATTAAAAACTTGGATAACATGTTTGTAACCTTTTGCGTATAAATTTGCTCGAGTTCATGTTTTGTGTTCAAAGATGCGCAACAATGTACGATCTTTGCATTTGATATGTCAACAAGATTTAATAGTTTAGAGTGTTAGAATACTTATTTAGAATTGTGAATATCCAATTGGAGCCTTGGATAACATGTTTGTAACATTTGGCGCACAAATTTGCACGTTTTCACGGTTTGTATTCAAAGATGTGCAACAATGTACACTTTGTGCATTCGATAATTTCAACATGATTTATCAGTTTGTAATGCTTGAATATGTATTTAGAATTGTGAATATGCAATTGGAGCCTTGGATAGCATGTTTGTAACCATTTTCGTGCAAATTTGCATGTGTTCACATTTTGTGTTCAAAGATGCACAACATTGTACACTTTGTGCTTTCAATAATGCCAACATGATTTCTCAGTTTGGAATGATATAATATGTATTTAGAATTTTGAATATGAAATTACAAGCCTAGCTAACATGTTTGTAACCTTTTTCGTACAAATTTGCACGTGTTCATGTTTTATACTCAAAGATGTGCAACAATGTACACTTTCTGCATTCGATAATGTCAATAATATTTATCAATTTGGAATTCTAGAATATGTAATTTGGATCGTGAATATTGAATTAGAGCCTTGGATAACATAGCCTTTTGCGCACAAATTTGCACGTGTTCACGTTTTGTGTTTAAAGATGTGCAACAATGTACACTTTGTGCATTCAATAATGTGAACATGATTTATTAGTTTTTATGCTGGAATATGTATTTGGGATTGTGAATATGCAATTGGATTCTTGGATAACATGTTTGTAAACTTTTGCACACAAATATGCACATGTTCACCTTTTGTCTTCAAAGATGCGCAACAATGTACACTTTGTGCATTCGATAATGCCAACCTGATTTATTAGTTTGGAATGCTATAATATGTATTTATTTAGGATTGTGAATATACAATTGAAAACTTTGATAACATGTTTGTAACCTTTTGTACATAAATTTGCTCGAGTTCATGTTTTACGTTCAAAGATGCGTAACAATGTACAATTTATACATTTGATAATGTCGACAAGATTTAATAGTTTAGAATGTTAGAATACCTATTTAGGATTGTGAATATGCAATTGTAGCCCTAGATAACATGTTTGTAACCTTTTGCATACAAATTTGCACCTGTTCACGTTTTATCTTCAAAGACACGCAACAATGTACAATTTGTGAATTTGATAATGTCGATAAGATTTATTAGTTTAGAATGTTAGAATATGTATCTAGGATTATCGATATATAATTTAAGTCATGGATAACATGTTTCTAACCTTTTACGGATAAATTTGCACGTGCACACGTTTAGTCTTCAAAGATGTGCAACAATACACACTTTGTGCATTCAATAATGTCAATAAGATTTATCATTATGGAATGCTAAAATATGCAATTAGGATCATGAATATTCAATATAAGGTTTGTATAACATGTTTGTAACCTTTGGCGCACAAATTTGCAAATTTTCACGTTTTGTATTCAAAAATGCGCAACATTATACACTTTGTGCATTCGATAATGTCAACATGATTTGTTAGTTTGGAATGCTAGAATATTTATTTAGGATTTTGAATTTTCAATTGGAAGCTTGGATAACATGTTTGAAACCTTTTATGCACAAATTTGCATGAGTTCATATTTTGCGTTCAAAGATGCGCAATAATGTACAATTTGTGCATTTGATAATTTCAATAAGATTTATCGATTTAGAATGTTAAAATATATATTTAGTATTATGAATATGCAATTGGAGCATTGGATAACGTTTTTGTCACCTTTGGCACACAAATTTGCCCGAGTTTATGTTTTGCGTTCAAATATACACAACAATGCACAATTTGTGCATTTGATATTTTCAACAAGATTTAATAGTTTATAATGTTAGAGTACCTACTAAGGATTATGAATATGCAATTGGAGCCTTGGATAACATGTTTGTAACCATTTGTGCACAAATTTGCACGTGTTCACGTTTTGTCTTCAATGATGTGGAATAATGTACAATTTGTGCATTTGATAGTGTCGATGAGATTTATCTATTTAGAATTTTATAATATGTATCTAGGATTATCAATAACCAATTGGAGCCTTGGATAACATGTTTATAACCTTTTGCGCACAAACTTGCATGTGTTCACGTTTGGTGTTCAAAGATGCGTAACAATGTACACTTTGTGCATTTGATAATGTCAATAAGATTTATCATTTTGGAATGATAAAATATGTAATTTGGATCATGAATATCCAATAGAAGCTTTGTATAACATCTTTACAGACTTTGGCGCACAAATTTACAAGTGTTCACGTTTTTTGTTCAAAGATGCGCAATGATGTACACTTTGTGCATTTGATAATGTCAACCTTATTTTTCAGTTTGGAATGCTAGAGTATGTATTTAGGATTGTGAATATGCAATTGGAACCTTGGATAGCATATTTGTAACCTTTAGTGCACTAATTTGCACGTGTTCATGTTTTGTATTCAAAGATGTGCAATAATGTACAATTTGTGCATTCGATAATGTCAACATGATTTATCAGTTTGGAATGCTAGAATATGTATTTAGGATTGTGAATATGCAATTGGAGCCTTAGATTGCATGTTTGTAACCTTTTACATATAAATTTGCTCGTGTTCACGTTTTGTGTTCAAAGATGCACAACATTGTACACTTTGTGCTTTCGATAATCTCAATATAATTTATTAGTTTGGAATGCTATAATATATATTTAGGATTGTGAATATGCAATTGGAAGCCTAGCTAACATGTTTGAAACCTTTTTCACACAAATTTGCACGTGGTTATATTTTGTGTTCAAAGATGCATAACAATGTACACTCTGTGCATTCGAGAATGTCAATAAGATTTATCAATTTGGAATGCTAGAATATGTAATTTGGATCATGAATATGCAATTAGAGCCTTGGATAACATAGCCTTTTGAACAAAAATTTGCAAGTGTTCATGTTTTGTGTTTAAAGATGCGCAATAATGTACATTTTGTGCATTCAATAATGTCAACATGATTTATTAGTTTGGAATGCTGGAAGATCTATTAGGGATTGTGAATATGCAATTGGAGCCTTGGATAACACGTTTGTATCCTTTTGTGCACAAAAATGCATGTGTTCACCTTTTGTCTTCAAAGATGTGCAACAATGTACAGTTTGTGCATTCGATAATGCCAACATGATTTATCAGTTTGGAATGCTATAATATGTATTTACTATAGTGAATATGCAATTGAAAACCTAGATAACATGTTTGTAACCTTTTACGCATAAATTTGCTCGAATTCATATTTTGCATTCAAAGATGCACAATAATGTACAATTTTTGCATTTGATAATGTCAATAAGATTTAATAGTTTAGAATGTTAGAATACCTATTTAGGATTATGAATATGCATTAGAGCCTTGGATAACATGTTTGTAACCTTTTGCGCACAAATTTGCATGTGTTCACGTTTTGTCTTCAAAGATACGCAATAATATACAATTTATGGATTTGATAATGTCGACAAGATTTATCAGTTTATAATGTTAGAATATGTATCTAGGATCGTTGATATACAATTGGAGCCTTTGATAACATGTTTCTAACCTTTTGCGCAAAAATTTACACGTGTTCACGTTTGGTGCTCAAAGATGCGCAATAATGTACACTTTGCGTATTCGATAATGTAAACATGATCTATCAGTTTGGAATACTAGAATATGTATTTAGGATTATGAATATGCAATTGGAGTCTTGGACAACACATTTGTAACCTTTTGCGCACAAATTTGCAAGTGTTCACGTTTTATTTTCAGAGACGTGCTACAATGTACACTTTCTGCATTCAATAATGTCAACATGATTTATCAATTTGAAATGCTAGAATATGTATTTAGTACTGTGAATATGCAATTGGAGCCTTGGATAACATGTTTGTAACCTTTTGCGCACAAATTTGCACGTGTTCACATTTTATGTTCAAAGATGTGCAATAATGCACACTTTGTGCATTCGATAATGTCAATATGATTTAACTATTTGGAATGCTATAATATGTATTTAGGATCATTTATATATAATTGGAGCCTTGGATAATATGTTTCTAACCTTTTAAGCATAAATTTGCACGTGTTCACATTTTGTGTTCAGAGATGCACAATAATGTAGTTTAATTTGATAATTATACTAGGTATGGTTTAAGTATTTTTCCTTGTATGTGGAGGCATAATGAAGATTAAATTCAAAGAGCATTCAAGTAAAAATCATGGAATAGCTTAAATTCATAAAGTAGAGAAGATCGCATGGTTATGGTATGGTAGCACACAGTTTATACAGCAGTGCGGATGAGCCTAAATGCCTTAGATGATTGGAAGCTAGGATCCCATAGCCGTGTGATAAAGGTTGCACAATCGTGCGATAGTGGCTGGATGCTTGCTAAAAGAAGATCATTGGGAGCACAACCATATGAGGGAAGCGCACAATCGTACGATGCACTCTGGACACCATAAAAGATGAAACGCACAATTGTATGCTTGAACAACACAGTCATGCCGTGTCTCATGGTTCTATTTGGATTTGCGCACATGTTGATATTTTTGCTATAACTTGAGCTATAGAGATTAAAATGATGTGATTCAAAAAAATTTGAAAAGCTAAGAGATAAGGCTATAACTGTCGTGAAGACATCGGGAGCTGATTCGATTGTTTTTTAGGACTAAAATTGGATTAATTTTGTGTCACATGTGAAGAGTTGTACAAGTGTCCTAGTTTCATCAGGATTTGGTTTATTTAAAGCCTAATTCTATTCCAACTCGTGTAAGGATGAATTTGAGCTATATAAGAGGCTACTAGACCAAGAGGGAAGATATACTTCATACAACATCATTCTTCATCATATTCTTTTATTTGAAGTTAAACTTTGCAAGTATTTGAGCAAGAGGATTTTCAACATTCAAAGGCATGTTCACATTGAAAATTGAAGTCATTAATTTCTTTTTTTTTAAATTCTTATTTTTTCATTATGTTTGCTGGAATTTCTTATACTTTTGCTCTTGTTTTTGTAAAGATGTTAGGCTAAATTTTTATTATGTGTTAAGAATGATCTTAGTAGCTTCGGGGATATATTAATTAACTCTTTTTACCTAATCAAAATCTGATTTCTTGCATATGAATTTTAACTTTGTGCTTCATGATATTCAATGTATGGTTAGGGTCATGTTATGTTAAGACCGAAGGTGATGCATAATTTGTGTTTTAAATTTAATTTGAATACTCACATAAGTTGTTGTGAGAGCGACAGGAGATTAATGACTTAGGATCTAGTTTAAAGTCTATTAAGTTCAATTGAGTTGAGAGACCTTTTGAATACTTAATATTGCATGAATTACCTTATGCTGAAAACTTAATTAAGTATTTGCTAGTTTGTCTTGGAGAGAAGAGTTCATGAGTTTAGATTAGTAATTGAATTAGTTAAATTATCTTTTAATTAATTGAGATAGAATTTTAAAATCATTAGTGGTAAGCATCATCTGCAAAAATTTAGATTAGGTTAAATAAAGTTTGTTTAATTAATACAAAAACTTCAAAGTGAAAAGTGAATTTCTAGTATATGCATTCATCATTAATTGTTTTTCTGAATTAATTAGCATTGATTTGAGTTAGATTTATTTTTATTTTTATTTTATTCAGCTTTAATCTAAGATTCAAATTTTCAATTTTATTGAGTTGTTTAGACAAATAATTAACTAAGTGAATTAATATTTGACAACTAATCTATGTTGAAACGATACTTGTACTCTATATACTTTATTATTTATGTGATCCATATACTTATGGTTTGCCCCAACTATTAACTTAATTGTAGAGCTCAAAATTTAATGAAATAGAAAAAAAAGGTATAATACCAAAACATAATTAGAAGTTAAATTCGGAAAAAAAAAAAAAAGCAACGATAATAATGAAAACAACACAAAAGGAGTAAACGACTCCTCAGAGATATTAATTAGATCACGTCTTCCTTCAGAGAGATTGGATCACACCTTCCTATAAAGGAAGATGATGATGAGTAGAAGAATAAGGAGAATAGGGTGAGCCAGAGACAAAAGCAGGTGGATTTTTGTGAACGTGTGCACTTGTTGGAGTCCTTGGGTTGATAGGGCTTCTTGATCTTGACATCATGGTGCTATGACCACAAGCCCTGTCGCTGGTTCTTCTCGGCCCTTTCTCTGCCCACCTGAGTTCTGCCTGTTTCACTATATTTGGGTAGCCAGAACACCACCCGAACTTTCCCGCCCTTCGAATGTACCTTTGAACATGCACAGAGTCCATCATTATTATTATTATAATATATATATATATATATATATATATATATATATTAAATTGTAAAATACTCTATTTAAATTTTGATAAAGTTTAAAATTTAAGAAGAGTATGGAAAACTTTAAATTAAAAAATTATTTTTTAATTATTTAAGTTTTAAAATAAAATAAAATTATGCCAAAAATGTTTGAAAATAAAAATATTAATTTAAGTTTCTCAAAAAAATTAGATTAACATCGATAGAAACTAAAAATTAAAAATGATATTATTTAAAATAAAATTGTACATCCACGTAGGCATGTGGCTTGTTCTTTTTAAAACTAACACCATAATTTCAAATGAAATTAAAAATATCAAAGATGTATGCTACATTTAATAATAAATTAATGTCATGTTTGTACGTAAAGAATTTAAAAATGAATTTAAATTTTAATTAAATCTCTTGTTTGGAACTATATGAATTTATTTGAAATAATATGTAACCACATATTATTTGAAAATTATTGAAGTCTCATAATAATGAAATTTAGATTGATAGATCATTTTATATTGGAAGAAAATTAGATATAATAAAAGTATATTTGTGTTATTTTTGTTCATCCTTTATGTACATCATTTATGTATAAAACATTAGTTCATAAATTTTCTGTTGCTTGGTAGACTTTTATATAAATTACTATTATAACTTGTTAATGTTAAAAAAATTAATCTATAGAAAATATATAATAACCAAGTACAAGAATTTTGCCACCTCATATTTTAGTGTCATGTGACACTTTGCGAGTTTCATAGATGTTCTCAAATTTTATTGGTTAAAAATATTAATGTTGTGTAAAAATTAAATGGTAACTAACTTATTGAAATATACTCCATTTGTTCCTATCATTTAATATTTCTTCACATATATTAAGGAATGTATTTAATATATGTATAAAATATTATAAAAAACTATACTATCCTTATAATAATTATTATTTTTATATAGAGTTCTAAAATGAGTAGATATCTATTCAATTAATTCTCCTATATTAAATAAGGGTAAAATAGGAAACAAAGTAGTTAAAAATGCATTGGTAACTTAAAACGACAATTATTTAGGAAAATAATTAGACTTCTAAAACGATAATTATTTACAAATAGAGGGAGTAATAATGAAGTGAACAATAAGACCAAGTAAATTTAAACTGAAACATCTTTACCACCACCCACCACTTGGTTCAAATAGTAAGGGTGGTGCCCATGACCTTTCAAGGTCATCGGTTCAAATCCTAGGAATAACGTTCCTTAGAGGATCCAAATTCTCCTCCCCTCACCTCCCTAAAAAAAACTGAACTGAAATGTGATTTACATTAACTGACTTAAAAGGGCATTATATAGAAGATATATAGTGATGGAATATTAAATGAAAGATGGGAAATGATTCTTTGAATAATAAAAACAGCAAGAAAATTGAAAAGATGGCCCTCATTGTTTAACAAAAGATGGATATAAAGCCATTTGAAGATCTTAACTTCATCAGCAGCCTCTATTTTACCTTTGGCAATGATCTTCTCGTCCTAACTGAAAAGGCCAGGTTAGGGTTTTTTAATCAATTTTTCTTTTTCAAAATTTTATTTACAATTCGTTGAAGTTTAAAAGGGTCACGAAAATTTCATATGTAAGAATATATTTTATATATATTTCTTGTGTTTTGAGTTAACGAAAAGAATGTTGTGTCATCAAGAATTGTAATGTGTAGGTGTCAAATTTTTTGCTTTTCGGTTTGTCATTTTTGGATGATTCTTGATTGTGTTTTTTTCCTTTTTATTTATGAATTTGTGTTTCTGGGTTGGAGGGTGTGAGTTTTTTTTTTTTTTTTTTTTTTGCTGTGTTTAATTTGGTAATATGAGGTGTTAATGGGTTTTGGTTTCATTTTCTCTGATATTCTTTTATTCTTGAAGGATTATTGTGCTACACCACAAATCAGAAATTAGAGAAATTGTTTTCACCATTGGAGTTGTAAAAGAAGGTAATCTCAGATCGTTATTAAACTTTTGAATTTGTTGAACAGAGCATTAGTTTCAAGTAAATACTATATAATACTAATTTATTATTTTTTCCATGTTATATGAATGTGCATCATTTTGTTAATTTCATATTTCTCAAATTACGTCACATTTTCCCTTTTCGAATTTCTTCAATTTGTTAACTTTTAAAATTTGTTTATTTATTAGTGGCAAAATATTGTGAATTGAAGATTGCACAATTTCCTTTCCAATTGTCTCAACAACATTAATAAATATGATAAATTATTTTGAAATTTTGATTTTCCTTTATTAAATTGTTGTAGCTTTTTATTTTGTCATGTACTATTTTTTAATTTTTTGTTTTAATTTTTATTTTTAAATTGGTATTTTTATTAATTATATTCTAATTTTAATAATTTATTTGCACTAATTAATGAGTTATTATTTTATATTTTGTGATCTTTTATTTTATTAATTATAATAGTTTAATTTTTATATAAATTATTAATTTTTATTATATATATATATTTATATATATATAATCTACAGATCAATTTATTATCCCACAAATGAACTGAATAATTGCCCTGAATTGATCCACAAATCAGTTGCTTTCATGATTTATAGGATCTTCCCTTACCTGTATCAAATATTATATGCTTTTAAAGAATCTATGATTATACCTAATAAGTCACACCTAAAAGAGTTTCACTAAATCACCATTAATATTAATCTAATTATTGATTAAACTCTTTAATCAATTAATTAAGATTAATGGAATTGGATTTATGCTATAAGCAATGATTCTAGCATATCATGAAATCTAATTAAAGTAAGGGTTTAATTATTTTATACTTTATTAATATGATATATTAATTAAAGTATTAAATTAATAACATATGTTGTTTCTAATTGGACTTTAATTAATGGCCCAAGTTGTTTGGGCCTAGGCCCAAAAGAGTTTTAGACTAGAGATTAATCCAAGATGTTGAGAAAGTCCAAGGATTTAATCTAAACCCATTTGTTTAATGGATTGGGCTTGGGTCAAATGTTGGCCTAATTATGAAGCCCAAGTCCATGTATAAATGATATAGTCAAAATTGGCTTATGAGGCATAAATTATCTTTTAAGTGCAAAATTTTGACTTAAGACAAGATAAGGATTAGATTGTATAGTTATGTGTAGAGAATATATTTAGACATAATACATGAGGTGTATTAATTCTTTACATACTTATTTATGCATTAGATAATTATACAAGTTGTATACTTATCATGACAACTTGTATACTTATGATGTAAGAGATGGCATCATAAGGTTTGCTTTGTCTACTTATATATACATAACCTAAGATATGTTTCTAAGGTTAGAGAATTTAGAAACTCACCACAAAAGATAGAAACAATATACAAAATATAAACCCTAAGAGTTCTTGTAAGAAGATTAAATTAGTGCAAATTTTGTGAGAGTCATTTGAGAGGCTACTTGCAATTTATCAAATTTTAGCAAGAATGTGATTTGGAGGAGCTTTGATGTTTCAAGCTAAAGGCTTAACATTTGAGAGGCTAGAGCATTTGATTCAATAGTTAAACCTAAAGCATCCCCAAAGCTTCCCCAAAGCTTGTAAATAACTATTGTGGTCTACATCAAACTTAGAAGTTTGTAAGTATTCCTAAACTTAGAGTTTCCTAGGTTGATGTATGTATGTGTTATTGATATTTTACTATATGTAAAATGCAAAATGGATACATTGGGAATGGAATTCTTCATGTCATGAAGGGTTATGCAAGTAAAAT
Organism: Mallotus repandus; assembly: GCA_949671775.1. NCBI lineage: Eukaryota > Viridiplantae > Streptophyta > Magnoliopsida > Malpighiales > Euphorbiaceae > Mallotus > Mallotus repandus. The sequence continues at coordinate 4,217 of CATIWM010032045.1, read as the reverse complement.
TTTTAAAATTTTACCTTATTTAAGGTTTGTGCTCACCACACATGTTAGTTGCATAACTTATTCCTTCATCATGCACATGAGGATCTAATTCATTTGAAGACCTTAATAAAAGTCAAATTGAAGCTAAATGGATTTTATTCAACATACTTGAAGTCTAAATATTTAGTGAATGAAGATGAGCTTATTTTGAAACAAATCATGTTTAGATCTTATCCATTTGTTAGAATTCATTTCAATTAAACATTTGTATTTGTTTGGAGACCTAATCCTTGTGAAAGTCGGCCTAAGTCAATTAGGATAAGTTTTTTTTTTAAGTTAGGATAAATTTGCTTTAGTTTTGAGTACTTTTTTATTACTTTAAGAAGAAAAACCTTGGTTATTTAGGAGTTTTTAGTTAAATCACTTCCTAATTTATATAAAAGAAAGATTTATGTACATTATTTTTTAAGTTTAATTCAGATTAATTGAGTCAAAATTCGACCTTAAGCACGAGTTGCTTGTTTTCTCGTGTTCTTGAAAGAATACAACCCGAACTTATCATAGGAATTAATTAAATCTCGTATTCAAAATTAGAGTGTAAGTCTTCTAAATAAGCTAAATTTCAATTGTTTCCATCTTAAACTTGTTTTTAAGAATCTTGGGAAAAGTTATTGAGTATAATTCATCAAAGTGAATCACTTTGATCATTTCGTGTGTTTGTTGAGGTTCATTCATAATATTAAAAGTTTTAAAGTTTTAAGTACTCATCCTTAAATCATTTGGCATTAGTTTAGAACTTACTTTACAATCGTGTGTGTATATATATATATATATATGGTTTCTTAGAATAAAAAAATTACTAATATTTTATAATTTTTAATTTATTAAAATTACTTATTTAAAATATGTTGTCTAAAGATAAAAATAATTATTACAAATAATATAAGATAAAATTAAATAACATAAAAATTTACATTACTTATTTTAACAGACTATTTCCATTTCTAGTTGTCCAACTAGAATCATTATAAAAGGGCCTATTGGTTTGAAAAATCCAAACCTTTTGACTTGTTACAATTTTAATTCACTTTTAAAATCTTGGCACAAATATTTAAATTTGACAAATCAGATATAATTGCAGTCCAAAATTAAATTTAGTTAAAACTGATTATGGAAATGTTGACGTGACATCCTAGGTGACACTAATAATGTGAGATCTACTTCTATATCAACTAAATATTTGCATAAAAAGATTAAACGTTTTCAATTTATAACAATTTAGTTCCAAATTTATAATTTCGGTGCAAATATTTTACTTTTTCTAAATATATTATATTTTATTATTAAATATGTAATATTTAGTTGCTAACAATAATATTTAAGTTATCAATACATTAATCTAATTACTAAATCATTTCAAAATAAAGTAATATTTACATAATTAATAACTGTACTAATGCATATATTTAATTTTACTAACATTTAGGTTATTAATCATGTTAAATATTTTATTTTTAAATAATTTATTAATATATTGTTGTATTTTTGTATTAAATAAATAATACACATCTAAAATTTTGTATTTAAATAATAAATAATTGAAATATTAAATATTAAAATTATGTAAATATTTTATTAATTAGATTAAATATTATTTATTAATAGTGTAAATATTATTTTAGTTTGAAACAATTTAGTAATTAGATTAATTTATTTTACTGTTGAATGAATAATGAATGTTTCTTTAATTTTTTTAAATTATAAAAATAATTGATAATTTAAATATTATAATTAACTACTAAAAATTACATATTTTAATAATAAAATGTAATATATTTCAAAAAATTAAAATATTTATGTCAAAGATATAAATTTAGGATAAAATTGTTCAAATAAAAAATGTTTGATATTCTTATATATATATATTTAATTAACGTGTTAATAGGTCCTACGTAAAATGTGTAACTTATGCCACATCAATACTTTTGCACTTAAGTTTGATCAAAATTAATTTTAGACTGTAATTAGAACTAATTAGTTAAAATTAAATATTTTTACTGAAATTTAAAAAGTAAGCCAAAAACAAGCAAGTTAAAAATATTTGAATTTTTTTAGATGAATAGTCGTAATAAAAGCAGGATATATGTGTGTGTTACCTTTGGCTGAACCGCCTTCCTAAACACTGGATACATTTCCTTCCTTCCGTCATGTCTTCCATTCCTATGTCCACGCAATTTCTGCAGTACACCCTTCCACACACCTAAACGCACAACCACGTGAACCCTTTCGTTAATTAACATAAAATCATCCCAATAAAACAGGAATCTATTTACTGCTGTAAACAGTATGTATTGCATTGATAATAATTTAATGCAAATTAATTCAGATGTTTTAAATTTGTCAACAATTTATAATTTAGTTAATTGTTGATAATCTTAGCATATATAATTATTTGGTAAAAATTAAATAGAAAATATTGATGTAAATTGCCAAATTTTTATTTTTAATTTATGTAATTTATAAAGTAATTATATATAGGGGCAAGTTAAAAATAACCGAAAATTAAAAACCAAACTAGATTGAACCGGTAGTTTAGTTTGGTTTGGTTCAAATTATAAAATTAATTTTATTTGATTTTGATTTTTTAAACAGAAATATACTCTTTAATTGCTAAAAAATATGATTAAAGTAAACCAAATCAAATTCCTAAAATATTATTAATTTATATGAGTATTCATGGTATAGTTTTGTTAGGTTCGGCTCAAGGCTATTTGTAGCCCTAGGCAAATACTTTTTTAGGTTAAACTATTTTTATATTTTTTTCATATTTTTCAATTTATATATTATACTTTATAATAAATATTTTGATTTAAACAATAATTAATCAAAAATGTAACGTCACTCATTAAAATAAAAATAATTAAAAATATAAAAATTTGTATTATCTATTTTATATTCTCTTAAATATCATGGCAATGAAATTTTATATTATTATATGTACAGAAATAATCGAAAATATAAATATTACTATAAAAATTTAAAATTTTATTTAAAGATTGAGAAATTTATAAATTAATTTTCAAATTATTTCAAAAGAGGTAAGATTAAAATTTGAAAATAATTTTTAAATTTTATTTTTCTTAAAAAATTGAATAGCTATCAAATTTATTTTATAAAAATGTAAAAGTAATTCTTAAAAATATAATTAGATCTTTCTAATAAAATTAAATATAATTAATACAATTTATAAAATTAAATGAGCACATTAAAATGTCTTTCACATTAAAATTTAATTGATAACTAACCTAAAGTTGAGATAAAACATATCATTTTCCTTTAAATAATTATTTCCACTTTATTCTTATAGCTTACAAAAAATAACCATAAAAATACTAAATTCTAAGCTCGAATAAATGCTCGTGAGCCAACTCCTAAATTTAATGTTTAGTAATTGGATTTTATATATAATATATAAATTTGTGTTATAAAAAATATTTTAAAAAATATATTATTAGAATAAAATTATAATTTTTATTAAATGTATTGTAATTTATTTAATGTATAATTTATTTTTAATTCTTAATGTATAATTTTAATTTATAGCTTGTATTTTTTAAAATTTCTTTAGACTCATTTAATCTCGCAAACAGCTTATGAACACCAAGTGAGATAGCGAGTTCGGTTCGATTATAAATGACCTAAGCCCAAACTACGCAAAATTCGGCTCGGCTCAGCTCGATTACACCCCTATAAATATCAAGTTAGTATGTCTATTTGAGTTTGATCAAATACTATTTATATTAAAATGATAAAATCAAAATTTTTAAAAGGAAAAGGGTAAGGATTTTTGCTCTTCACTTATTTATAAATGCACTCTATATTTGACTTTTTATTAATTTAAATGACATAATTATCCTTATTCTTGAATAACTTTTTTATTAGTTAATGCAACATTTAAATTTTTATGTTTAATTGTTTTAATGTATTATTGTTTTTTAATGTTCAATAGATATTGAGTCTTAAATATATACTTAATTTTTTATATTACAAAAAATAAAAATAAAAATATTAATATTTACAAATTATTAACTAAAAAATGTAGATTATTGGTTAAAATTTTAGGCATGGTGGATTGCATTATTTAGTTATAAAATTTTATTGATTTTGATGCATTTTTAATTATTTGGATATTATTTTTTGAGATTTATTTCAATACAATAGGTTAATATCTAAAAATT
>CATIWM010032042.1:0-12063 GCA_949671775.1 Mallotus repandus | reverse complement strand
CCTCTGAAGTTGATTGTTTCTGTCACGATTATAGCATCTCTTTGATCTGCAAGCGATTTGTTTCTGTCACAATCGCAGCCAAGAGCTACGATCAAAGCCACTTCGAATTTGAGAATTTTAAGTGACGTATTCATCATGAAGTTTCCATTTTGAACATATTTGAATTAACCAAGATATATATATATATATATATACTAGTAAATAACCACGTGCTTCGCACGTGAACAAAAAAATTTAGACTCGTGATAGTAAAGAAATTATTAAATATATACTTAGATATTATTGTTATTTAATCAAATAAAAAAATTTTAAAAAAGTGTTATATATTGATATAATTATAATTCATAAAATTTCGATAAGTTGTTTATTTAAATAATTGTATGACATTTTTTCAATATTTTTTATAATTATTTTTTCAACTCTAGTATTAATTTTATATAAATATATTATAGTCATAATCAATTATAAGATAATAAGAAATTATTTGTTATTTTCTTGATAAAAAAGTTAACAAATAATAATAAATAATAATTATACTACTTTTCTTATATAACAACAATACTATTATCAAATAAATTATGTGCTATTTTTAAAAAAAATATAATTATAGATGCAAGAAAAATAAATTTTTTTATTAATTTAATTTTAATTCATTACTTAAGAAAATTTAACTTAATAAATTCTTAAAAATAACAAGAGTTTTTTTTTTAACTTATATGACAATCTAATTTTTCAATATTGATAGAGTCGTGTTATAATATAATAATTTATTACAAATCTAATAAACTTTTTATTTGAACAATTATATAATATTCTTTCAATATTTTTATTTGAATAATAATCTTACAAACGTGATAGATTTATAATATAATAATTTTCTTTTCAAATAATTATACAACAATCTTTTTAAATTTTTTATGTTATTATTTTTATAATTAATTATTTTATAAAAATTTTTAATTTTGATTTCAATTGTTTACTTATTAAATTTTTGTAAAACTTATAAAATTCTATCTTCTAATTTTATTTATATTAGATAAAATACCAAATTGAAAAAGAAATGTATATTTTTAAAAAATTTACAACTAAAATTTTAATTAATATAATTTTTGTTAGAGATAAAATAGAAGTTAATCTAATTAAAATAAAAAATATATTTTCAATTAAATTAAAATTACATTTTAATTAATATAATTTTTATTAGAGATAAAATAGAAGTATTAGAATAGAAAATATACTTTCAATTAAATTAAAATTATATTTTAATTAATTTAATTTAATTTTTATTAATAAATAATTAAATTATATAATTTTTATATAATAATGAGTAAAATTTTTTTAATAATTTTATTTGTTCCTCCTTCGTGCATTTATATATATTATATAGATATTATATATATATATATATTTCGACAGGTACGTTGATGACGATTGTGAATTTTGTACAATTAATGAATAGAAAGTAAGATTTTAGTTGTTAGTGAAAATCCTATATGACACTTGTGTGACATGGCAATCTAACTGGCAACATTTTGAATGACATTATCACCTACATAGGCACACTTTGAGTTACACATATGCTTTTTGTTAGAGACAACAAAGTAGGATTAATGAGAAATTTTTTAATTATTTATTAAATTTAATTGTTAATAATAATGGTCATAGTACTAAATTGAAAAAACAGTGTAATGATGGGTCTGAATTTCTTATTATTATTCTTATATAATACTATTTTAGTACTTTAAATAGAATAAAATAGTCCTATATAATTCGATAATGGATGTCGATGTTCTCCATATGTTCGAATTCCACAGCCATTAGAAATTTATATTTAATTTAGCCATTCAAAGATTTTTTTTTGAGCATGATAATTTCATTAAGTAAAGATGAAGTACATAGTGCAGCAAAGGCTGCAAGTGGATTACAACATAAGAACATAATTGCCTAAAGGCATATCAGGTGCAAGAAAGCGATTGGTGTCTGGAAAAATAGAGGCTTAGTGGTTCCTGACCATGATCAATCAACGCACAATCCAGAGCCACGCCTGAGCTGCTCCAGCCCAAGCAGCACCGCCATCATCACCTGAAGCTGATGAAAACCTGCAGAGGAGAAGAGTTGCGAAATCCTGGAAGGTGAGCTGTCCTCACAGCCGCCGAATGACAATCAGCTAAAGGATGAGTCCTTTATGAAGCTGTATCGAGGGCGAGCTCGTTTTGGAGCACCAGGATACGGCGGTCACCACCACCATCAAAGTTGAGGAAGTATACTCCACTGAGGAGAGCAAAACCATACCAAAAGGTAGCAAAAAGATCTAAACCTAGAAAAGATGAGGAAAACACAGCAAAATTTAGGATAAAAACGAATTATCCTGCAAAAACACAGAAGAGGGCTAGAGGATCCAGAGAGCTCTGAAGCCACCACCTCTCTTGGTGTGTGTCCATTCAAAGAAATTAATACAACTAATAATTATGGCATTAGATACCAAAAAAAGTTAAACCATTATAAAAAATTTTTAATTACCTTTTCAAAGTATATTTGGGTGTAATTAAACTTTTCATTTATTATTTTAGTGGCTATATATTCTAAATATTTTTATAAGTAACAATTGAACTTAACTGATTACCTGTGAATATTTAAATTTATTTTAATGAAATTAGATGTATAGTTTTTTTAATTACTACAATTAAAATCCAATACGTTTATTATTTTTTATTATTTGATGTTTTATTTTTTTGAAAATTTATCCGAGTGTAAAAAAATTATCCTTAAAAATTATTTTATGTTTTAGACAATGATTTTGAAGTGAAGAACTACTAGTCCAATTTATCTATGAGTATAACAATTATCCTTAGAAATTTTATTGACCAAATTTATTCTAACGTGTATAAATTTTTTATTATGAGAAAATAATTATTTCAAAATAAAATAGAAATTAAATAATAAAAACGTATGAATACATTGAGGTTTTATTGGATGAGTTAAAAACTTTGAGAATGTAATTACACCAAAATAAATTAAGAGATTGCAGTTAATTGTTTAATTGTATAAATATTTAGATTTTAAGTATTACAAAAAAAATATTCAGGGTTTAGTTATATACCAAAATAAACTTAGCAAGATAGTTGAGCCCTTTGAAAACAGTTTACAATTTTTTAATGTTTTGCCAATAGTTATTTATGTTAATTAGTTTCTTATACAATGGTTTATAATTGCAATTTCTTATACAAAATTGTCATGATTTTGTTAGATGGCATGTGGTGTTACTGTCCTATGTATATTTTAGATTATTAAAATTCTTAAAAAAATTGCAAATAAAAATTATATTTGCCTGAAGTAATTTTTTTAATTTGAACCCTGATATCTAGAATTTTCTGATTAATTTAGTTTGATATGGGCAGAACCATAAGGGCGACAAAAATTTTCGAACAACGAATTTAATGCAACTGCATACATCAGAATTTAAATTTGAGATTTCGCTTAAGTAGGAACAACTCCCGTTGGTTGAACTCAATAATTATTGGTGCCTTGAGTATTTTTTTTTTAGCATGCATACGGATGAAGTGTACCACCAAATTAATGGCAATAGCAGTGGTACCGGTAGCAATTGAAGAAGGATGTTGACAAATGATCAATGGTTAATTTGCTTTGGGCCTCAAGCGCTGCCAAAAGGCTGGGAAAGTAGTGGTAGTATTCACCGAAAATGGATGATATTTTGGTAATGTATTTGATGAAAACCATCCAACTCCGCTACCAATACAGTTTGGATGCTGGAACAGCATTATGAGTATATCTTGTATATATCACACACAGACAAATGGTTCCCGATCACAAAATGGCCAAAGAATGAAGAGCTAGTAGATACACATCAAAGCTGCCAAGGCCAGCGCTGAAAGCAACAGCTGATAACCGAAAACCAGTAGTTCAAATGCCTTTGGAGACTTGAAGATGACATCATGAAGCTGAGATTATATATAATACGGCAAAAACTTACGCTATAATTAATAATAGGAATAAGGTTCAATTTGACCCTTAAACTTTTTGAGAAAGTTCAATTTGGCCCAAAATAACATTTTTTGACAATTTAACCTAGAACTTTCATTTAATGTGTCATTTAAACCCATTTCACGGACCGTGTAATACGCTCCCAATTGAAGGTGTGTCCATAGTTAAAAATTAAATTATCACTATAATTAAATCTAATTAACTGATTAATAATTTCTCTAAAAAAAACTGATTAATAATGGGAAACAAACCCATTTTCTCGATGGCTCCTCATACAAATCGATACCAGTTGATCTCGACGGCACGCTACTTTGTCTTTGGTAGCTCCTCCCCCAACTTCATGCTCGTAGTTGTCGAAGCTTGTAGCCTGCTGCGCTGTCTAGTGTTGCTTCTGTCGCTTCCTTTTATCATCATCTCTTATTTCTTTATATACGAAGCCGTCGGGGATCTTATCACCAATTTAGCACCACCACATCCATAAAAAACAATGGTGGTCGGTACTATTTTCGACAACAAGGTTTGATGCTGCATTCAATTCAATCGTTTCTCAACTAAATTTCTTCTCCATCTCTTCTCCTTCCCGGTTGCCCCAACTGTTGATTTTGCTTTTAATCAAATATTAATCATCAATCCCTAATCTTTAATAAGCATGTTGTATGTTTCATGAATTAGGTTTTTTGTTTTTTAATAATAAAATGTTAATCTTTGTTCTTGTTTTAGTTTGATGTGATGAATTTATTGCATTTGATGTTGTTGATGATTTAAGTGATTTTGTGCACCAGCAAATTTTGCGCAAGAGCTAATATTGCTCACAATATAGCCATGCGAGCAGGCAATGAAGCATTGCCTTGAGGTGTTAAGCTTTTGGGTGCTTATCTGACCCATCCTTTCTTCCGGGGATCAAAGCCAGTAGGATCAAAATGTACCGAAAATAGAGAGAATCGACCAGGATGTATGCTCTAGGCTCTTGCATGTCCATTTGCAGCTGGTGGCATTGACAATCCAATTGCTGAAAGAGCTCTAAGCTTTGTTGGACTTGGGTGCTGTAGGTTGCTGGTAAGTGTTAGTGAAAAGGATGCTGTGAGGGATAGAGGTGTTTTGTACTATAATGCAGTGAAGGAAAGTGGGTGGCAAGGAGACGTTGAACTTTGAAGTAGAAGGAGAGGGCCATGTTTTTCATATTCTGAATTGTGAGATTGAGAATGCTAGGAATTTGATCAAACACTTCGCATCTTTTCTTCTTAAGTAAAAACAATTGACTTTTTTTAAAAAAAAAAAAAAAAAAAGATTAAGGTGAAAAATGATGCGGGACTAGTTGTTATGTGTATTTTGTGGCAATTACATTCAGTTCTTTTTTTATTTATTTATGCTGAGATACTAATAAGCATATGTACTGAACAGATTGAATTTTTTTTTTCAGAGTAAGAAGAAGAATGAGGTGGTTGATCAGAAATACAAGATTTGTTTTTTCTTTTTATTCCTTGAAGTTGTTTTGTAACAATTGTTTCTCCTCCATTGTTATTGCTTGTCCTCAAAGCTCTTCATTTTTGCTCTTCAAAAGCTATTTTTAAGTTTCAGTTCCAATGGTCGGCCAAGCTTCGATATTGACAGGCTGCTCATTGAAAACAACAGAGTTCTTGTTGGGTATATCTGGTTTAAGCTCTCATTTTTTTTGAACAGTTCTTAGAAAATGATGCTTCTTCTTTGGTTAGAGCATTGTGATGAATGATTTAATTGGTTAATGATAAGTATCTATTCTCAAAAAAAAAATTATATTTTTTAACCATTTTTTAGTGTCTAATCAAGATTTGAGTTCCATGCGCAGTGAGTTGTCAAAAAAAGGTTTAAATAACAAATTAAATGCAAGCTTTGGGTTAAATTGTCAAAAAATGTTATTTTGGGACAAATTGAACTTTCCCTAAAAGTTTAAGAGCCAAATCGAACCTAAAACAAATAACAGAGGACTGTGATATTGAGATAACCATTTTAAATCAGCCACCTTCTCGTAATTACGTACCAGCTGCATCCTCTCTTGTAATTAACATCCGTCATTAACACCCATTATTTATAATCTATCTACTTAATTATAGTTATAGCTAGGCAAACAAAGAAAAGCAAAATAAAACAAAAAGCTAGAACAGCAAAAACCAATAATTTTTCTGCTTCACTGCTACATTACATTCATCGCTGTTGATCCATGGATCTCCTACCGTACTATACATCTACTACCACTCTACGTACCTCTGATCTAGCCACACTTGTTACTAGCTTAATTTAATTTGGTGAAGATGAAAGTTGAGAGAACGCCAGCAGAGATCAGCATAAGAAGCCAAAGTTGCCATTATCAAAGTTGAGAGCATAACTAAAGGGGTCGTAATGGAAGCTAAACCTTTGCTTCGACCGACTCTTCATGTGTCTTCTCATCTGAGCTCTAACTCTCCAGAACAAGCTCCTGAACTTCCTCTTCCCGCAAAGAAGCACCGCATTTGGATCAAAGCAAAACCTTATAACACCCATTCTCTTCTCGGGGTAGATTCTTGATTAATAATATATCTATACCTTATATAAAATATCAGTCAAAAACTTCAATTGAAAAACATAAACCAAGATATATATAATATATAGGGCAAGAATCATGTATATGTTTGGGAGAGAAGGGAACTTATTCAGCTAGTTTATATAGATAGAATATTGAAAGTGGATATATATTCGAGAGTGGGCTAGGGTTGGAGAGAGAAAGAGGGGGTTAAAAAGGCTGGAGAAAGCTGAGCGAGTGGGGATAGGTGCAGCCTGCAGAGCAGAGGGCTATAATATAAAGCTTTGTGCTGTCGCTGCTGAGACTGTGAAAGTCTACTAGGGGTTGTCTGTGCGAAGAAAGGAGGGAAGTCACATGGGGCTTCAACTAAGCTTGATCATGGCTTTGAGGGTACGTTACTTAATAGTTAATACATTGACAAAAGTTGCCCTTGTTACACCATAAGGGCTTTTGCTTTTGATGACTGCTTCGATTGGATTAGGCAATTTTTGTCATTTTATATTGCATTGTCCAACATGTATTGACTTGACCCTTCTTTTCCAGCTACATGAACCCTTTTTATTTATTTTCTTGCTTTCACATTGATGGACAGATGATTAGATATGTTTTTCTTCTGTACGTACTTCCTCCTCTTTCTCTCTCTCCTTTAAAACATTTTAACATGTATAACGAACTGTATTTTTTTTCCCCTTCTTCTTTTGAAAACAATAATAATAATAATAATAATAATGATTTTGAAGAGGTTCCTCTTCTATCAATAATTGAACTTGTGTTTTTCAACAGTGTAATAATTGGACTTTATTATGATAGCCATTTTGCAGTACTTCAACTTTTTTTTTCTATATTATGTCTGTATATTTTATGTCCATGTGACAAACATATACACGCTTCAAAAAAAAAAAAAAAGATATATATGTATATAATCTGACATGAATAACAAGATTGACAAGATTTTGTTACTTCCAGTAGATTTTATTAGATATGAAGTCACATAATGTCTGCATATATAGAGATATTATTATCACAGAAGACTATCAAATTGATTCCCACCAGTCTTGCTATGATCGGTAAAACCAAGCTGTTCTTGGGATATCGATTCTCTTTAATTTCCTTTCTTTATCACTTTTATTTTTCTCGTTATTAAATAACCAAAACAAAAAGAGCAGTGCAATTAAAGTACAATTAACAGTGCAATTAATTGGTCGACGGGTTAACATGAAATCTGGGTTTTGAAATATATATAATAACCAAAAAGAAATTATTGGCTATGAAATGAAATGAAACGAAAGCTTGTTCAAAAAAAAAAAAAAAAGGAAATGAATGGCTTATGATAAAGGCTTGTGTTGCAAGTGTAACATAAAAAATGTTTTGACTAGATAGCTAGCAAGTCACGAGAATAAAAAAAATTAATTAGGTGCGTATATATAAAGAGAGAATTAGGATATGTAGGTGGATGCATGCAATGCAGTGGAAGCTAGTTAAACATGTCTAGGAAAGCTCAAATTCTTGGAGAATTTTATTAATGAAGGTGGAGAGAGGGAAGAAAAGTATAATAAATGGAGCATATATATACATGCATGTAGATGTCGGAGCTCGATAGAAGAGCCCGCTGCTCTCAAGAAGAAGAAGAGAGGAGGCAAATGGCATACCAACTTGACCGGTCACTTTCTAATTAATTCTTCCCTTAATTAATTCATTTTTTCATTATTTATCAGCTTTTCTATATATCTAACTATCCATCTATCCAGGAGTAGGAAGTTAAAACATGCTAAAAGAGTTGATAAACTAGTTAGCATTTAGCAATTGCATAGCCAGAGAGAGTTGGTTGAAAATAGTTATATTTTATATATATATATATTGATGGGAATATATTATATTTGTAAATGCATGCAATAATAATAATAATAATAATTCAGCTATTGACCAAAAAAAATAATAATTCAGCAATGATTATATGTAACATAAGCAAAACATTAATATTGATTTCCAACATTAAATATGGATCTGACTTATTCATAAATGAGTAAATCAAATCGAAACGTATTTATCAGATTGGATTGAATTGGATGGATGAATATATATTTGAGAAAAATAAACACCATGTATGTGCTACTTAATTGATTGTATAAAAAAAACACTAATTATTTTTGGAAAACTTGCATGCACGCCCCATTCCTTAATTTGTTCATTCATTAATGGAATGAATCAATGGATATCTTTATGTTTAGTTCAATTTCTCGTTGATATTTAATGAAAATGACACTGTGTTCGTTATTGTGTGGTGTACGTTCGTTACACGTAGTGGAAAGTAGTGATGGAAAATGCATATGTATGCATATTGGAGGTCACTTCTACTCCCAACTACATAAATTAATATATGCATATGTAGCGTAATTTTCAATGAATTCAATGTGATTGCAGTTCTTTTTTCCTATATAGTAAAGAAAACCAGCCCACAGTGCAGGGTACCTGCCAGAGATGAAGAGGGGACACGATCAGCCATATAAGTCGAGTTGAGGACCAATATCAATGTACAACTTGCTTTTTTTTTAACAACTGTGAGATCAATGGGTTGCGGAAAAGTTTTTACGACTGCCTTTTGTAGAAGTCTGAGCCGTGTCTCAGCTCTAGTAAAAAATTGAATTTATGATCTCATTTTATAATATCTATTACCTGATCTATTAGGTTACAAAGGAAGACAATATATAGTCTTGTTGCTGTTATATTATTTGTGGAATTATGGTTGCGACTTGGGACAAGGAAGGAAAGAAGGTAAGGTTATAAAAAGGTCACAAACCGACACCACCTTCCTCAATTCTCCCCGATCAAATCAAATGCCCCTCTTCTCAATCCCTATCCATCTGTTTAGGTTTTTTGACTGAACTGCTATATATGTTTGTCTACTAGTTCATATGCCGGATTTCTAACCACAAAAAAAAAAAAAGAGGCATGTATGTATACTTTGTTCCAAAGACAAAACAAAACAAAACAAACGGCAGCCCTTCAATTTTTCTTAATTTTTTTAAATAAAGTGTTTCTAGTTATTTTACATGAATATTGTGCGAGTTAATTATTTTTTTAAACCGATTAAATATAGTTAAAATATGCATGAATTAAGAAAATGAATGAACTTCCATTTGAATACAAGAGTTTTGTCAACTTATATTATATGCTACATTTACAAATTTATTCTCCTAATCTACACAAAATAAAAATTATGATTTAGGAATTATTAATAAAATAATAAGTGTGGACACCCTCGATTTGACAGGCCAGCAATGAAAGCCCAATGATGAGGTAAAATGAATTTTGAATGCAAGAAAAAATCCGAAACCTTTTTTAAAATGGACTCGAAAATCCCAAATTCCCATCCACATGAAATCCAAGACTGAGCCGAGAAACCTAAGCGCAAAGCCCACTCTGGCCCAAATATAGAAGTAGCTGTCAGGGCCAAAGAGGCGACCGCTTCATCGATGAGGCGATCGCCTCTTTGTAAAGAAGTGACGCCTCTACGAAGAGGCGATGCCCCTTCACAGCCGACCTATGCAGCATTAAATGCTATTTTTGGCAGCATTACACATGGATGTAGACCCACACACTACAACAAAATATGAAATTAGAGACATTTTATTTTTGCAACGCAATAAAAATCGTCTCTAAATATTACATTTTGGGACATTTTACAAAAATCGTCTCTAAAAGGGCGCACAAATTCCCGCTCACCATGAAAATATTCCCGCCAAATTAAAATTGTCCCTAAAAGTGCTCGTGACGTTTTATAAACGTCGTTTAATGATACTTTTTTCTGACATTTTTGAAAATCGTCTCTAAAATTAAGATTTTGTGACGTTTTATTAAATCGTCTTTAAAATTAAATTTTAGTGACGTTTTATAAACATCGCTTAATGATACTTTTTTTGGACTTTTTGAAAATCATCTCTAAAATTAAGATTTTGTGACGTTTTATTATATCGTCTTTAAAATGATGTTTTGGCGACGTTTTATAAATGTTGCTTAATGATAATTTTTTTGACATTTTTGAAAATTGTCTCTAAAATTAAGTTTTTGTGACGTTTTATTAAATCGTCTTTAAAATTAAACTTTAGTGACGTTTTATAAACGTCTTTAAATAATTTATTTTTAAATTTCAATTTAAAAAGCTCTAAAAATATTATCACTTATTACCATTTATAAAAAATTCATCTTAAATTCTTCACTTTTATATTACTGATATATTTCAAACATTTTTGAATTACAATTTTAACTTAATTTATTTAATTTATCATTTTCACTTTTATTTTATGGTATTTTTAAAATTTTCTCTATAAAATTTATTTTTTCTTCAATTGGAAAATAATAAAAATAATATTTTTTACAATTTATTAAAAATTAGCTTAACAAATTTATCATTAATTTTATATTTTCAATATTTTTTAATCTAAAATTTTAATTAATTAATTAATTAATTAGAGACATTTTATTTAAATAGGTCTCTAAATATTTATGTAAGCCATAGTTTTTATTTTCCGTTTTTTGCCCTAGCCATCGTCCCACCTTGTTTTTTTCCCTTTCTTTTCATCTCCTTTCTCTTCTTCTTTGATGCATCATCAAGTGGAGGCCGATTGACACTGCAACCTACTCAGATCCAAACTCCAAGTCCAACATTTTTTCCCCTCACCACCGTTTCCATTTCCATTTCAAAAATTTTAAAAATGGATTCAAACACCAATTCTTCTCTTCTTCTCGATCTATTCGCCTGAAAGGTAAAATTTTTTCTTCAATTATGTATTGTTGATTCTAATTTTGTAATTCTATTAACAGAAGGATTGCCTAAAATCATTTGAGACTTGATTTTCTTTGCTTTGTATGAAATTTAGTAAGTGGGTAATGATTTATAGTGGAGAATAAGCGTGATGAATATGCTTGGAAGGTCATTAGTTTGTTCCGGAAGGCCAAAAAAGCATGATAATCAATGAGAGTTGCCTCATTGTTCTGGGTATTTTAAATTTTTATGACATCAACTTGTTTGAAAAATGTTCCAATAAATTGTTTTTGTGGTTGCTTTTGTTTTCTATTTTAGATGACTTTGCACTTGGAACTTGGATTACTGTGCTCTTCTTATTGTTTTGGAATGGTCCAATTATTTTTTTCTGTATTTGATATTCTTAATGCTTCTGCATTTTACATCATGTGCCCCAAAGCAAATTTTGTAATCAATCAACTGTAAATTACTTGAAGAGAACCCATTAATATTTGGCGTATAAATATCAGAAGATTACCTCAAAGATCTTGCTGGAACTATAAATTCGTACCATAATGCTATTTCATGATTTCATGGAACAACCAGGACAACTTCAATATTGCTATTGAATTTATGCTGTAACTGAAAATGCCTTAGAGGGGGGGGGGGGGTGAATAAGGCAATCGAATTCAAATCGATAGTAATTGAAATTTAAACAAAAATAGAAAGAATGTTGGGAAGGAAGAATGAAGAACACAAAGATTTAAGGAGTTCGGATTCAACA
>CATIWM010032034.1:0-27261 GCA_949671775.1 Mallotus repandus | reverse complement strand
AATTTTTTATTTATATTGAATAAATTATAAAACTAATTTAATAAATTAAGTTAAAATTGTAGAGGTAATAGAACTTTAAATTTTAATTTACAAGTTATGAGAATTATATAATTTTACATTTTAAAATTATATAAATTTCTATTTACTTATAATAAAATAATATAATTTTGTATACATATTAATATTAAATAAATATTATACAATATTAATTAAATATTCCATAAATAAAAATAATTTAAATATAATTTAGAGTATAAATTACACATTAATTATGTTATTTTATTGTGAACCTACAAAACTACATAGTTTTATTTCAAAACTACGTAGTTTTGATATGTACCTACAGCCCAAAGCCTAACCTAAACAACAACTACGTAGTTTTGATGTGTACCCACAGCCCAAAGCCTAACCTAAACAACAACTACTCATGTTCATTTTCTTCTTCAACCACCATTCGCCCATCACCTCACCGCTGCCCCTCACCTTCGTCCACCTCCAAGCGTCCATGACCAGTCGTCTTACCACCACCCATCACCTGAATATGCACATTATTTCCGCCTACAAATCTACTCTCGACAAACCCCATCACCTACACAAACCCCATACGGGCATTGGCTTACAGAGGTATGAGCTCGCTATACTTAGAGTTTTGCTATCATGATCTCTGCCATTTCCACCTCCTAAATTATTTCTATTAACAAATGTATCACCTCCGCTGCTAAAACCTTGCTCCTCTAACGGATTACCACTTTCTGGCCATACGTAATTCAAATTCAAATATCATTCCTCTAATATCCTTGCCAAAAAGAAAAATCTATATTATTAAATGAATATAGATTTTTATTGAAAAAGGATTGTAATTCCATTTTTTAAAGTTTAGAAACAAATTTTATTCCATTTCTAAAATTAGAAATGGAATAAAAATTCATTTCTAAAATTTAAAAACGGATTAAATTTGTTATTTATAGATGAATGATCATTTTTAAAGAATTGATTTTATAATTTATATTGAATAAATTATAAAACTAATTTTATAAATTAAATTAAAAATATATACAACTTTATACTTTAATATATTAATTTTTAGAACTAATTAATTTCACATCTTAAAATTATTACGAACGTAAATTTTATTTTTTTATAATAAAATTATATAATTTTTTATATATATTAATATTAAATATAACTTTAATTAATAAATAAATATTATAAAATATTAATTAAATATTTAATAAATAAAAATAAGTCAATTAAATTTTAAATTATAAATTGTAATTTAATTATTTTATTTTATTACAAAACTACGTAATTTTAAACAAAAATTTCTTATTATGGTTCAAACAAAAAAAAGGTTAGGATTACAGGATCACAATTCCATTTTTGTTTTTTTTTTTATTTTTTTAACCAATTTCAATTTTGTTTTGAGAGCCTTTTTTTTTCCGCCAATTTTTTCCTTTTCCTGCTTCTAGCCCCAATTTTTTCCCCAAACTGGTTAGGGTTACATGAATTCATATATCATTTTCTAATGCTTATCCATTACTGTCACAAAACCCTCCTGTTCACAAACTAAAGCCATCTCCACCTCATTCTTCTTCTCGGCGACATAAATCTTCTAAAGGGAATGCTCCGCGTTCAGATCTGAATGCTTTGTCATTCGCGGATCGAAAACCCTCTCCTTCACCGGCTGCTAAGACGATGAGGAGTCCCTTGCCTCCTCGCCCGCCATCGTCTAACCCTCTGAAGCGGAAACTGGAAACTCTGACCGAGAGTGCAGTCCCTGATTCTGGCGTTCAGGTTGTTTTTGTTTCTTCTTTAAGTGCTAACTTTTAGGTTTCTTGTTCAGTTGGTGAGATAGTTGAAGAAAGTGAGAGCAACATTTTAGGGTCTCTTTATGTTTGATGAATTGCAAAATTTTGATGTTTAAATTTGAACCTGTTGACTTCAAATTTAATAGTAATAGACAGACTTGGCTTATTAATTAAAAGATCTGTATGCATATATGAAGGTTCTGTTTGACATTGATGTAAGAAATCCAAATTCTGAAAATTTGATTTTTTTTTATATTATTGCTTATTTCCATCTATTTTGGATAAAAGCATAGTAAACTATGCTTATTCCTAAAGTTGGGTTCCAAAAGATTGTTATGAAAAAATTTAGAAATAAAAAAGGGACCACCAGCTTGTTTTGTGCAAATTTTTTGGTGATATGTGTTTGTTTATTGAATGGATCCTTGCACGAGCAACTTGACTATACTGGCGGAGCTATCTTGTTCTATATTATGTTATTCTGATTTGAATATCTGTTGATAAATCATATTTTCTTTGTATCTTACTTGAAAAGCAAAATATTTCTAATATTTTGTTAAGATCATTTGCATTAATTTGCTTTTATGACTTTCAAAATTTATGCTTCTCATATTTTCTTTATAAAAAGGGTGAGAAAGTCATTTTTTACAGGGATGGGATTCCTACCATCTCTTGTAGACAAAGTCATTGACGAACATATATATATATATATATATTAATTTATTTAGTCTTGCTTGAGTAGGCATAGATTGATACAAGGAGCTGTCCTGCGTGTATTGATTTAAGAGATACAAATCCATAATTAGTGGAGCCAATATTTGGATAAGATCAGTGCTTTTTACTGCAATCATGATTCATGGTCATTTTAGCATAGTATTTAGGTCATCAGAAGGTGTGAAGAGGAGGAAGAGCATGGGAATGCCTGATGAGGATGAAGCTGCTGTTGAGCTTGCATGGTCACAATTCAGGTCATGGATGAGTCACTACTTATCTGCATAAAATTTGCCATATTTGGAGTATATCTTGACTGCTTGCAGCCAGCTACATTAGTACTCTATGTTCAGAGGCAAGTATTTTACTAAGTGTTTGTTGAATGCGAGGTTTAGGAGTGTGAAAATATATTTAAGATGAGCTAGTTTAAGGAGTGTGTAAACAACATAATTAGCTCCTGAGAGACAAATAAAATAAAATAAAACTTATGTCCAATGAATCAACTTCCATAATCAAAATTACATCATTATAGACATGACTTATATATATATATATATATATTAGAGTTTGTTGTATAGTATCAATTTGTATATCTCCATTTTTTTTATTAATTAAGATTTTTTGCTACTTTTTCTTTTTTTTTTTCTTTATGGTTGATTTTACTGGCTATTGTTTGAATTGAAATTTGGAGTTCATGTTTAATTATACTTGTAACTGATTTTATTGGTTGATTTTACTTGCTTATTTTATTATTGTAACATGTTGCTAAAGAAACTTTGGCATACGACATGATGAAACTCATCCAAAATTATTTTCAATTTATATTGATTTTGTATATTTTTATAATATTTTGTATTATATTATTGTATATAAATATTACAATTGCTTGGAAAATTAATTTTATGAAATTTAATTCTTGTGAATTAAATCTGTGTTCTAATATAAAATAAAATAAAATAATTTATTTATAATTTAATTAATAATATTAAATAAATATAGTTTATTTTAAAATAAAATAATTAGAGACGTAATTATGTCTATTGCTATTTTAGAAATGAATTTTCCGTTTCAATTTTGAATAAAATAGCAAAGGAATTTTGTCCGTTTCTATATGGCAATAGAAAATTTTCTATTTCAATTTCTAATAAAATAGATATGGAATTTCCATTTCTAAGTTTCACAAAATAGAAACAGAATTAAGTCCGTTTCTAAATAGAAATGGAGATATTTCTGTTGCTAATTTAGAAATGGAATTTTCTGTTTCTATTTGTGAAACTTAGAAATGGAAATTTCGTTTCTAAATGTGTCGCAAAAAAAATTCAGCGCTATTTTAGTTTCACATTTAAAATCGAAAATCCCTTTTTATTTTACAAGTTTAGAAATAGAAATTTTGTTTCTATTATGTTGCTATATTTTAGAAATGAAATTTATCCGTCGCTAAAATTAGAAACAGACTTGAAAATTTTGTCACTAATTATTAGCGATGAGCATTTTTGAAACGGAATAATTCCGTTTCTAATTCCGTCGCAATTTGCAAATAGTTATGGAATTAGAAACAGATTTGACCGTTTTTAATTCGCTTCTTTCTTGTAGTGAAAGATTCAACCTCAAGGAAATGTTGCAAGTATATTAGATGATGGCTTCGCTCCATACAATGAAGCAATGACTGGCACATACAGAAAGAAATTTTTTAATGTGTGGATTCTTGACACATCAGCTACCTGACACATGACTGGTCGAAGAGATTGGTTTTCTCAATATGAACCTATCTCAGAAGGACCTATGCACACAGTTGATGATCGCCTTTACAGGTCGTCGACATTGGAACCATCAAATTGAAGATGTATGATGGCATAATTTGCTCTATTCAAAATGTGCGACAAGTTAAGGGCTCAAAGAAAAATCGATTATCTATTGGAGTAGTAGATGATCTCAAGTGTAGGGTTGAAATCGAAAATGGAATTATGAAAATAATTCAAAGCGGGCTCTTACTAATGAAGGCACAAAAGATAGCTGCAAATTTGTATTTTCTGCTGGGAGAGACTTTGCAGGAGGCAGAAGCATGTGTTGCTCCAGAAGATTCAAGTGAAAAATCTGCAATATCGTGGCACTGCAAACTTGGCCATATGTCAGAACTAGGAATGAAAATTCTAGCAGAGCAGAAGCTACTCCCTGGTCTCATAAAGTTATCCTTACCCTTTTGTGAGCATTGTGTTACAAGCAAGCAACATCGTGTGAAGTTTAACAAATCTAATTCTAGAAGTAAAATTATTCTAGAATTGGTTCACTCTGATGTGTGGCAAGCACTAGTACCGTCTCAAGGAGGAGCAAAGTACTTTGTATCCTTTACTGATGACTACTCTAGGAGATGTTGGTATATCTTATCAAGAGAAAAGTTGACGCTTCAAAGTATTCAAAGTGCGGGTAGAACTTGATTCTGGAAACAAGATCAAGTGTTTGAGGTTAGATAATGGAGGAGAATATATTAGTGAAGAATTTAACAAATTCTGCAAGCAGGAAGGCATCAAAAGGCAGTTCACCACAATATACACTCCTCAACAGAATGGAGCGGCAGAGTGGATGAACAGAACCCTGTTAGAAAGAACAAGGGAAATGTTAGGAGCTGCAGGTCTGAAAAAGCCATTCTGGGCAAAAGCAGTCAACACCGCTTGTTATATAATAAATAGGTCACCATCAACTGCAATTGAGTTGACGACACCTATGGAGATGTAGACTGGTAAGGCTATTGATAATTCAAACCTTCATATATTTAGAAGCCCTACATACGTGATGTATAATTCCCAAGAAACTACAAAGCTAGATCCAAAATCTAGAAAATGCACATTCTTAGGATATACAGGAGTTAAGGGGTATCACTTATGGGATCCCATTGCCCATAAGGTCATCATCAGTAGAGATGTGATATTTGCAGAAGATAAGCTATAAGAAAAATGTGATAGTAGCATATTAAAAGATAATTCAGAGACTACAATGATACAGGTGGAACAGAAGGATTCTTCTGAAGCAGCATCAAAAAATGAAGAACGAGAATTAGTTGAGTCTAAAGAAACTGGAGTTTGATAGTCAACTCGTAGTAGAAAAATATCAATTTGGCATTATGATTATATTATGGAGAACAATGTTGTATACTGCTTACTAACAGGGGATGGAAAGCCATCAACTCTTCAAAAAGCAATGGAGAGTCCTGAAGCATCTCAGTGGATGGCAGCAATGCAGGAAGAAATTGAAGCTCTACATAAGAATCAAACTTGGAAACTTGTGCCGTTACCAGAAGAAAGGAAGCCAATTAAAAATAAATGGATCTACAAGATCAAGCGTAACCGTGATGATTAAGTGGAGCGGTATCATGCAAGATTGGTGGTGCGAGGGTATGCTCAAAAAGAGGGCATTAACTTCAATGAAAATTTTTCCCATGTGGTCTAACTTACAACAGTTCGAGTGGTCCTGGCAATGTGTGCTACATTTGATTTACATCTAGAGCAATCAGATGTGAAAATTGCTTTTCTTCATGGAAATCTTGAAGAAGAAATTTACATGCTCCAACTAGAAGGTTTTGAAGAACAAGGAAAAGAGAACTTGGTTTGCAGGTCGAACAAATCTCTATATGGCTTAAAACAGGCGTCGAGGTGTTGGTATAAGAGATTTGATTCCTTCATCATAAGCCTTGAATACAACAGACTTAATGTAGATCCTTGTGCATATTTCAAGAGGACTAGTGAAAATGACTTCATCATTTTATTGTTGTATGTAGATGACATGTTGGCAGCCCTAACAAAGATCATATCGAAGAATTAAAGGCACAGTTGGCTAGGGAATTTGAGATGAAGGACTTGGGACCGACAAATAAGATTCTAGGGATGCAAATTCACCGAGATAGAAATAATAGGAAGATTTGGCTACTCCAGAAAAACTACTTGAAGAAAGTCTTGCGGCGATTCAACATGCAAGATTGTAAGCCAATTTCAACCTCACTTCCTACTAATTTTAAGTTATCCTCTAGTATGAGTCCTAGTAATGAAGCAACGAGGATGGAAATGTCTTGAGTACCATATGCATCAGCAGTGGGAAGTTTGATGTTCGCTATGATATGTACAAGACCAGACATTGCATATGCAGTGGGAGTGGTTAGTTGGTACATGGCGAATCCTGGTAGAGAGCACTGGAATGTTGTGAAGAGGATCCAAAGATATATCAAAGGAACCTCAAATGTTGCACTATGTTATGAGGATCAAACTTCATTATCAGAGGATATGTTGACTCAGATTATATAGGTGATTTGGATAAAAGCAAATCCACGACGGGTTATCTGTTTATTCTTGCTGGTAGTGCTGTAAATTGTGTATCAAAATTGCAATCAGTTGTGGCTACGTCAACAACAGAAGTAGAATATGTGGCAACTACACAAGCCAGTAAAGAAGCAATTTGGTTGAAGATGGTAATGGAAGAACTCGGGCACAAACAACAGATAGTTTCTTTGTTTAGTGACAGTCAAAGTGCCTTGTATCTTGTAAGAAATCCAGCCTTTCATTCAAAGTCAAAACACATTTGAGTTCAGTATCATTTCATTCGAGAGAAAGTGGAAGAAGGAACTGTTGATTTACAGAAATTCATACCAAAGATAACCTATCAAATTTCTTAACAAAAACTATCAACAATGATAAGTTTATTTGGTGTCCCTCATGCAACCTGACAGAAACGTAAGCAACATGAAAAGGCAAGATAGAAATAATGGTGTGAAGATGTGATTGATCCTCAATCAAATCTTCAAGTGGGAGATTGTTAAAGTAAAACGACTCTTAAGATAAATGTCCTTTAAGCTTACATAAGGACAATGCCTCTTAAGCTAAATGTCCCTTAAGCTCATGTAAGGGCCAAGTTCACATGCTTGTAAAAGGCATCAGTGGTGAGGCATATCAAATATACTAAAAACAAGTGAGTGAGAGTTGTAGTGGATGGGTAGTGAGTGAGATTGAGTGAGTTTGATAATCTCTTTGTGAAGAAAAATATATAGAGAGTGGGGTATCTCCTATTTTAAGAGAGAATTTTATTGTACTCTCCTTAGGGTCTAGAGAGAAATATTTTGTAACTCCTATTATTTTTATAATGAAATTCTTCTAGTCTTGCCTGTACTTTTTTCCGATTTGTTTGGGGTTTTTCACGTAAAATTTATGTGTTCACTTTCTCGTAACTATTGTTGGGTTTAGTTGTTTTCAATTATTGTGCTATTAAAATTACTTGTTTTGGTAAAATTCTGTTTAAAGAGTATGGTTTTTAAATGGGATCACTGTGAACCAACTACTATTTCCTGAGAATTTACCTTGGGTACTTTTTAATACAATCGTTTAGACTATAATCACTTATGCGATAGTTTTGTTCCATATTTTTCTTTGAATTTTATTTTAATTATTTTATCTGCAATTTGCTCTATAATATTCACAGTCTGATCCTTAACTTTCACAACAGGTGCTGGGTAGCCGAATCAATTTTTAGTTTAAATAAACTTAATTAGTATATATGATCTCTTTTCTTTTTTAATTATTGAACTAAAACTTTGTGAGAAAAATTTGGGGTTTCATCCTGATGCCAATCTTGAGGCTGTGGAGGATGTATTTGCAAGAAGGAAGAAACGACATTTCGAGGTAGCAAAATCTGATATAATAGCATTTACCACTCTGCAGAGTCAGGGGCCTGCATTTCCTTCAATGGAAACGCAGGTGATGACCAGGTCAATAAGCTCTCTTACTATTGACAACTATATAACATGATAATTCAATTTTACTTCAATTTCAACTTCTCTTTATCATCTTTTGGAGATTTTTACAATTTATTTATTCTGCTTTGTCTTATAGATGATATCGCTTTTTTCATTTCTCCACAGAAGGAATTCATTGCATGTTTACGGTTTTTTCGGGCATTTGTGAGAAGCATTAGCGATTTTATAGAAGACCAATTCTCTTTTTCTTTTTATGAATTTTATGCATTTTTGGATAACACGAGTTAGATGTTTCCATTGCCTAATGGCTTTATGTATTAGGAATTTTGTTGAGCTTCATTGTACTGCAGAAAAATCTAGCGTTCTTCTTTTTGTTATTGACCTTTTTTGTTATGAGACACATCTACCATGTTTCCAGGAATTAAAATTTGAAGTGTTTTACTTCTCCATTGTTGGATTCTTTCCCTGGGCCTGTGAATCTTTCTGTTTCTTTTTCATTTAATCCTTATTTTACTCAGATTCACTTTTGGTTAAGGCTGCCAGAGGAGAACCTGTAAGTAGGCCTTCAGCATGGATGATGCGTCAGGCAGGAAGGTACATGGCAGTTTACCGAAAGCTTACAGAGAAATACCCATCCTTCAAAGAGAGGTCAGAGATGACTGATCTCATTGTGGAAATTTCTTTGCAGTTATGGGAAGCTTTTCACCCAGATGGTGTTATTATTTTCTCCGACATACTTACTCCTTTACCAGCATTTGGTGTCCCATTTGGCATAGAAGAAGTAAGGGGTCCTGTTATTCAGACTCCAATTCGTTCTGAAGAAGGACTAAAGGCTCTACATCCCATTGAATTAGAGAAACTCAATTTCGTGGGGGATTCTCTAAAAATATTGCGACATAAGGTTATTCTTCCCTTTCAGATAGGCATTAGGCAAAGTGCACTTGCTCAGTTTTATTTAACCTAATGTCACAGTATAGACCATTCTTCTATATAACTCTTCTTTGTGCTTTATGCAGCTTGATGGGCGTGCTACAATTTTGGAGTTTGTTGGTGCACTTTGGACAATTGCTACATATAGAGTAGAAGGGGGTACAACTCGCACATATACTACCATAGAGAGCATGTCCCATACTGCACCACATGTATTAAGGGCTCTTCTCTCTCATTTGACACGGGCAATATCTGATTATATTATTTTTCAAGTGGAGTTTGGGGCTCAATGTATACAAATATTTTATTCTTGGGGTGGGCAGCTACCACCTGAAATGTGGGACTGTTGGTCAAAGCCTTACATTGAAGAGGTGCTACCACCTGAAATGTGGGACTGTTGGTCAAAGCCTTACATTGAAGAGGTAATTGCATTTGGCTCTACTGATTTGTATGGAACTTTATTTTACTTAACAGCTGCTCTTTCTGTTATGACATGCCCTCTAAACTTCCTCAACCAATTGTAATTGTTAATTTGTCGTAAATTTTTTGAGTTAAGGTTTTTTTGTTTTAAGACATTTGCCATTATGGTATCTTTGATTTTATAATTTTATTAACTCTTGGCCCCTTTGTATTTTTGTTTCTTTTCTTCTGCAGGTACTTTTCAAATATCCTCTTGGGAAGAGATTGCCTATCTTTTATATTTCTGTAGCTGAATTATTTTTCATTACTGCATGGCCGAGAAGATTGTTTTACTTAGTCAATCTTCAGTTCTGTTATTTTCCATCTCCTTTGCTCTCTCTCTCTCTCTCTCTCTCTAAGTTTGGAGGTGCTCTATGTGTTATAAAAATCTTTCTTGCTGCCAATTTAAATGTATGATGTTTTGGTCTTCATTTGCAGTAGTAGCAAAACATGTTATGCAAGTATCTTTAATAGAACATGAGATGTCTAAACACAGATGAGCATGTGGCTATGCAAACAACTGTCATATTGCTATTTGCTAATACAACAGGCTAAGCTAGAGAAATTAATTTTAGGAATCCCATTGCCGTTCATTGAAGATTGGATCGGGAAGTAAGGCCTCATATAACACTTCAGTAGTTCTTATTTGTCCGTATGAAACTAATGTTATATGAAAATAATAAATTTCATTTATTATTTATTATTTATTAAAAAATATGAATAAATTTATTCATATTTCATTTTATTTATTAATTTCAATTCATTATTCATTTTTAAATTGACATTAAATAGTGTGATACGAGTTTATGAGGATTGTTCTTCATGCCTTAAGTTTGAAGTTTTTGTTCACTTTCTCTATACTTCATGAATTATGATATTTTTAAAAAAATTACGTTGATATACATTTTTAATTATGTACTTTACAAAACATAAAACTATAAATCACAATGCATTAAAGGTGTCAAAAAACTACAAAATGTACAGCACATATAAAAGTTTTTACTATTTCATCATTCAATAATTGCTAAATATTTAATAAAAAAATTGCTAAATAATTATCTTCATAAAATATATTTACTCCCATATATAACTGATTAAGCCCAAAAAATTAGACTCTCATATAACTAAAATTAGGCCCTTAAAAAAATTATGCTCCTCATATAAGAAAAATTAGGCCTCAAAAAAATTAGGCCCCCATATAGTAAAAATTAGGCCCCTATATAAGAAAAATTAGACCCAAAAAAATAGGCTTCCCATATAACAAAAATTAGACCCTAAAAAAATGTTAATAAAAAAATTTATTTTATAAAATAGAATTATATCCAAATAAATCTAAAAACATTTTAAAAAAAAAATCTAAACTAATTAGGCCCCGCAAGAAATAAGGCAGATTTTTTTTTTTTTAATTTGGATACAATTTTTTCAGAGATTTATTTGGATACAAATTAGGTCCCAAAAAAACTGATTAGGTTCCACACATAATACAATTTTTTTCAGAAAAACCTATACCTATATATATTTGGTCCCATATATATATTTTTGCCTCAGCCCCAAATTTACTTGATCTGGTCCTGACTCTCATTACAAAATATAACTAACATTAACAGATTATTATATTCTCAATACTTTCAAAAACCAACTAATACTGATATATTATATATAATTTTATTTTATTTTATTTTATATATATTATTATATATAATTTTATTTTATATTTAAAAATAAATTATTATTAAAAATATTGCATTTATGCGTAACGAGTAGATCACTCACTAGTATATATATATATATATATATATATATATAATGGTTATCTAAAAAAAAAATTGTATTATACGTGAGACCTAATCTATACCCAAACAAATATATGAAAAATATGTATCAAATTCAAAAAAAAATCTGCCTTATTTCTAGGGCCTAATCAGTTTAGATTTTTTTCTGAACAGGGCATAATCAGTTTTTTTTGAATTTGGATACAGATTTTTTATATTGATATATTTATCTATATCTATAATCTATAATATATATAGATGTACGAATGGGAGGGGGGAGAGGCAAAATTACTGAAAAGTCTTCTCTCATTATTATATAAACATTGGATAATTTAACTATTTACTAATAAAAAATAAATTAAATTAATTAAAATCTAATTTTAATTTAATTGAAAGTATATTTCCTATTATAATTAGGTTAGCTTCAATTTTATCTCTTATAAAAAATATATTAATTAAAATGTAACTCTAATTTAATTGAAAGTATGTTTCCTATTTTTGTTAGGTTAATTTCTATTTTATCTCTAATAAAAATTAAATTAATTAAAATTTTAGTAGTAATTTTGTTAAAAATATATATATTTTTCTATTTTAATTAGGTCTACTTATATTTTATCTACTATAAGTCAAATTAAATAATAGAATTGTATAAGACATACAAATTAAATTTAATAAGTAAATAATTAAAATTAAAATTAATAATTTTTTATAAAATAATTAATTATGAAAAATATTAACTTAAAAAAATTTGAAAGATTGTTGTCTTTAAATAGAAAAATTATAAAAAATGTAATAAATTACTATATTATAACTCTATGAGGTTTGTAAAATTAGATTATTATTTAGATAAAAATATTGAAAGAGTATCGTATAATTGTTTAAATAGAAAATTTATTAAAATTTTTATCGGTAATCATCTTTTAAAAAATAGAGCATATAATTTTTTTTAATAGTAGTATTTCTGTAAAAAAAAAAAGTAGCATAATTATTATATTTTTTATATTTTTATAAAATTTTATAAAAAAGAGTTAAAATTAAATTAATTTATCTTTTACTTATTAGTCAAGATGAAAAAATTACATTCAATTACTTTTTGAGTGAATAAAATGTATTGAATCAAAGATATTGAAGAAATAAAGTGTCACTATTCAAATAAAAAATTTGCTAAAATTATAATAAGTTATGAGTTTAATGAGGTTGTAATATTCAAATTATTATTATAAGAAAATATGACTTTATTATTTTTTAAAATTTATATTACAAAAATAACTGTTTATTTTTATTATCTTATAATTAATTATGGTCATAATATTTTATATAAAATTAAATAATAATTGATTAATTAATTTTCTAAAAATTATTTTTTAACTTCTATTTTATCTCTAATAAAAATTAAATTACTTAAAATATAATTCTAATTTAATTGAAAGTATGTTTCCTATTTTAGTTAGGTTAACTTTTATCTTATCTTAAAATATAATTCTAATTTAATTGAAAGTATGTTTCCTATTTTAGTTAGGTTAACTTTTATCTTATCCCTAACAAGAATCAAATTAATTAAAATTTTTGTTATAATTTTGTTAAAAATATATATTTTTATTTTTATTAGGTATTTTATTTAATATAAATCAAATTAGATGATAGAATTTCATGCCACGACCCAAACCAAAGGTTCGTGACCGGCATTAAGGAATGAGGATACGTAAAGTAACCGAATCCCATAGTAAACCTTAAAAAATTTTCATGGAATAAAAACAATGTATTATAACAATAAAATAATAAATGCACAATATTAAAATCATAAAACAATATTCTTTAAATACAATATTTAAAAGTCATGCACAATCAGAATACTAATAATACATATTTGAAATTTAACTACTACGGTGTCTAGAATTCAGTTACACAGTGCACAATCAAATTAACATACACAATGCAGCTGGTGAAGAACGAACTTGGTGCAAATGAGGAATACTAAAAGACTAACTGTGAGGTCCTGAAAAAAATGAGTTGAGGGAAATCAGACCTCACTGAGTGAATCAATTTTATAAAATGCATGTTAGTTTTAAAAAAATTATTTATTAAAACTCTTTTTAAATTAAAATAGAGTAAAATAATTATAATTATTAAAATCATTTACTTTCCTCGATAATATTTATATCGAGTCTCTTTAAAACTTTTTAAATCAATTTACTATGAAATTCTCGTATAAAGCATTTAAAATATTTATTTTGGTAGAAACTGGTAGAACCCTAAACCATTATTCTAATAGCCTTTTGGCTCTCTTAATCCAAGTGACCGTCGTCCCGAGAGCAATGCATCAACCGAGTTACTGTCACAGTCATTTCACTTATTCCATATTGGATGTCTCGAGAGCAATGCATCAACCGAGTTACATCCTTTTTTTTCTTTTTACCGGCCCTAGAGCACCAACTCTACCGAGCTCTAACCATTTACATATTAATCATATACTAAGATATTACTCGTGCGCATGTGGTCCTAGTCATACCTACTAGGTAGCACGTTCTACCATTATCTCCAAATCAATTCGAATTATAAATAATTAAATCAAATAAATAAATAATTAATTAAATGAATAATAAAACATAACGAATAATTTTTCTTTTAAACATGCTTTATTTTTAATTACTAGAAACTATATTGAAATCACACAACACACATTCCATAAAATTAACTCACAGGTTGAACGTGCCGGACGACGCGTTTTCTGTTGCCCTGGTGCTACAGCTCGTGCCCCGGAGTTCTCTAAAATAAATAATATTTATTTAAAATATGCTTGTAAAATAAAATAAATAATTTCATGAAAATTCTCCGAATAAATAAAATCATGAAATGAAGGAATTGACTTAATCTAAGATACAATGCTAAGCAGATTCAGAATATTGACACATGCCGATGTAACGTTTTACGAGAAATCTACTGAAAATTCGGCAGAATCTTCTCTGTAAAATGGACATCTCTCTACTAAAAGTAGAGTCGTTCCTGCATGAAAACACACTTTGAAAATTCTCAAATCACCAAATCTCAAGTTGGGCCCCCGAACTACACTAAATACCCAACCGAGAACCAATATCACAATAATCAATAAAATAATATAATTTTCAATAAATTACCAAAAATCATAAATCTCATTTAAATACCACAATTCAATTTATTTTCACAATAAAATATAAAGTATATTTATCTTCAAATAAATAGTAAAATTTTAGCTTATAATTAAATTTTAGTTAATAAACATATATAATTCAAATCTTACAATTAAATTAACATTTATTGCAAATAACCATTTAAACTACTCAAATACTATATAAAGTTAGCAAATAACTCATTTAGATTTAAAATAATAAATAAACTTATTATTCATATATTTTTTTCAAAAATTAGTAATAATTAACTAAAAATAGGAAATAATTCATAAAATTTATTTTTATACTATTTATTACTCAAATACTGTCTAAAACATATTAATTAATAATAATTTCAACTAAAATATAAAAATTACTAATTTATAATAATTTTTCCAAAAAATCATTTTTCACATAAACATTCAAAAATTTATAATAAAAATTTTATACATAATTTTAATAAACTTTCTTCACAAAAGTTGCTCAAAATAATTATTAGAATTTATTAAAAATATATTCTTCCCGAGCCCGGAA
The DNA here is from genome assembly GCA_949671775.1 of Mallotus repandus. Lineage (NCBI taxonomy): Eukaryota > Viridiplantae > Streptophyta > Magnoliopsida > Malpighiales > Euphorbiaceae > Mallotus > Mallotus repandus. The sequence continues at coordinate 12,170 of CATIWM010032034.1, read as the reverse complement.
CGGTGTTGGATCAGTAACTCTGAGCATTCAAATAGTGCAATTTCAAAAATAATTTTAGAAAAATAAATAAAAATTATCAATGGATAGCTCACAACTTCAACATCAAATAATCCTAAAGCACTTATACCTAATAAAATAATTTACAAGTTCAAACTAACAAATTAACCTAAAAACCTATAACTGAAAAATCCAAATTTGAGGTTGTTACCTAAGTTAATTCCTTAAACAAATTAAGGAATTGAGAAGCCCACTTTAATACGAAAAGAAAGAGCCAGCATTTGCCAGCTGGGGACTCCAGAATTGTCGCTGACCAAGAGAAGATGAAAACCAGCTGAGAGAGAAGAAACCGGAAGAAAGAGAAGAACGACGGCTGGCGGTGAAGCTAGAGGGCGGTGAAGCTGGTGGTGGTCGCGTGGTGGTGAGGAGTAGTGGCGGCGAGGCAATGGGTGGCGGTGGCTGGCTGTCGGAAAAAAATTTATTCTGCCATTTTTTTAATAATAATAATAATAAAATACTAATTTACCACCAATCTCTCAACCAAATAAATATACACAATAAAATATAAAATAATACTTAGTTAACCATTTATTAAAAATTAAATTAACACACTTTTATAAAATAATAATTAAAATAATTCTCAACTCCGAGATTCAAATTTAATTTCACTAAATAATAATCTCAATAATAATAAAATATTTATTAACACTGCAAGTCTCAGAAATATATTTTATGATTTTAAAAATAATTCGAGGATTTACAATCTTCCCTCCTTATAATAATTCGTCCTCGAATTTTGACAAAATAAAAGGAGTACAAGATTTTTACAAATGAAAAAGATAGGGATATGCCACTTGCATCACTGCCTCGGTCTCCCACGTGCAATCTTTCACCGTACGGTTGCTCCACAGCACTTTCACCATCGGAATTTCTTTAGTGTGGAGCTGTCGAACTTTTCGATCCATTATCGCCACTGAATACTCTTCATACGCTAAATCTTCACTGAGTTCCACTGTCTGAGGCTGAAGAACGTGCAAAGGATCAGAAACATACTTCCTCAACATCGAGACATGAAACATTGGGTGAATCCGGGACAACTCTGGCGGTAACACTAGTCGATACGCCACTTCGTCAACTCTCAATCGAATCTTGAAGGGTCCGATATATCTTGGAGCTAACATACCCTTCTTACCGAACCTTATCACTCCCTTCATTGGAGACACTTTAAGAAACACCAAGTCTCCAACAGAGAATGACACATCCTTCCTCTTAGGGGCTGCATAGCTCTTCTGTCTACTAAAGGCTGTATTTAACCTCTGCTCAATGATAGGTATCTTTTTAGAAGTCACTTGCACTAATTTCGGTCCTGTCAACTGTCTCTCGCTAACTTCCCAACACAAAGGCGATCTGCACTTTCTTTTATACAATGCTTCATACGAAGCCATTTCAATACTTGCATGATAACTGTTGTTATATGCAAATTCAATCAATGGCAAGTGTACATCCCATTAACCACCAAAATCCATTCAATCAATGGCAAGTGTACATCCCATTAACCACCAAAATCCATCACACACATCCGAAGCATATCCTCCAAAGTATGAATGTTCCTCTCAGACTGACCATCAGTTTGAGGATGAAAAGTTGTGTTGAAGTCCAACCTTGTACCCAAAGCCTTATGCAATTCTTGCCAAAAGACTGAAGTAAAAGTGGCTCCTCTGTCAGACACTATACTCACTGCTACTCCATGAAGACAAACAATCTGATTAATATACAATCTTGCTAACCTGTCAGTTGAGTACGTTTTTTAATTGGTAGAAAGTGAGCTGACTTTGTCAATCTATCAACTATCACCCAGATAGTATCATAGCCACTTGATGTATGACGTAAACCACCTAAAAAATCCATAGCAATCATATCCCACTTCCACCCTAGGATGGGCAACTACTGTAACAATCCAGAAAGCCTCTGATGTTCCAACTTCACCTGCTGACAAGTAAGATACTTGGACGCAAATTCTACAATGTCTCTCTTCATCCCATTCTACCAATATGTATCTTTCAAATCATGATACATCTTGGTAGAACCTGGATGAATACTATAAGCAAAAAAATGGGTTTCCTCCATAATCTCCTTTCTTAATTCATCCACATTTGGTACATATAGCCTTGTGTCCAAACGCAACGTGCCCTCACTGTCAATTACAAAGTCTCTAGATTGACCTTGTTGCACTTCAAACAAAATCTTCTGCAACTGTGGATCTCTTCTCTAAGTTGCTTTAACCCTATCCAAGTACACTGATCGTACTCTGAATTAAGCTAAAAGACATTTCTTGGTTATCTTCCACTGTAATCCCTGATCAATCAGTTCATGCAACTCCTTAATGATTGGTCTATTTTCTATGTTGATGTGTGCAAGGCTGCCTAGTGACTTTCTACTCAGTGCATCAGCTACCACATTTGCTTTACCATGATGGTAAAGGATAGAGCAATCGTAATCTTTCAGAAGTTCCATCTATCTCCTTTGTCTCAAATTCAAGTCTCCTTGCTGAAAGATGTACTTTAAGCTCTTGTGGTTGGTGTATATTTCATAAGTTACACCATATAAAGAATGCCTCCATATCTTCAAAGCAAACACCACAACTGCCATTTTCAAATCATGGGAGGGCAAGTTCTGCTCGTGCTTCTTTAACTGATGTGAAGCATAAGCAACTACTCTCCCATTCTGCATCAATACACACTCTAGTCCTACTCGAGAAGCATCATAGTACACTGTATACCCTTCATTCCCTGAAGGTAAAGTCAATACTGGAGCTGAAGTCAATAAGTCCTTAAGCAACTGGAAGTGCTCTTCGCATCTGTCATTCCAAACAAACTTGACATTCTTCTGAGTTAGCCTTGTTAAAGGCGCTGCAATCTTGGAGAAATCCTTCACAAATCTCCTGTAATAACCTGCTAAACCTAGAAAACTTCTCACTTTGGTGACTGTTGTAGGTCTCGGCCATTCTGTACTTGCTTCATTCTTCTTGGGATCCACTTGAATGCCATCTTTGGATACCACATGGCCTAAAAATGCCACTTGACCCAACCAAAACTCGCATTTCAAAAATTTAGCATACAATTGATGATCCCTCAAAGTCTGAAGCACAAACCTCAAGTGCCTTGCATGATCCTCCTTACTTCTTGAATAAACCAAGATATCATCAATAAAGACAATCACAAATCAGTCCAAGTATGGCCTAAATACCCGATTCATCAAATTTATAAAGGCTGCTGGGGCATCAGTCAACCCAAAGGACATAACCAAAAATTCATAATGGCCATATCTCATCCAAAATGTAGTCTTAGGTACATCTTCGCTCCTAATCCTCAACTGATGATACCCTGACCTCAAATCAATCTTAGAAAAACACTGAGCTCCTTGAAGCTGGTCAAATAAATCATCAATCCTTGGGAGAGCATATTTGTTCTTGATGGTGACCTTGTTCAACTATCTGTAGTCGATATAAAGTCAAAGACTACCATCTTTCTTCTTCACAAATAACACTGGTGCACCCTAAGGAGATATGCTAGGTCTAATAAAACCCTTATCAAGTAACTCTTGTAATTGATCATAGAGCTCTTTCAACTCTGCAAGTGCCATTCTGTAAGGTGGCATAGAGATAGGATCCGTACCAGGTACAATATCGATATAGAATTTTATCTCTCTGTCTGGTGGCAATCCTGGCAATTCTTCAGGAAAAACATCAGAAAACTCGCACACCACTGGCACCTTCTCAATTACTCTGATGTCCACCTTTGTATCTCTAACCACAGCTAAATAGCCTTTACATCCTCTGCTAAGCATATTTCTAGTTGTGATTACAGAATTCTGAGGCACTGAACTCTTATCGCCTCTGAATCGAAACTCTTCATCATTAGGGATTCTAAAAATCACCATCTTCTCTCGACAATCTAACATGACATAATGTTGAGCTAACTAATCCATCCCTAAGATCATATTGAAGTTGATTACATCCAATAATACTAAGTCTACCAGCAACTCTCTACCTTCCACCAACACGGGACAAGATGAAAGGAATATATTTGCCTCCAACTCATCACTAAGTGGAGTCACTACAGACAAGGGAAACAACAACTTGGATGGTTGCCACTTCATCCTCGAACCAAAGACAGGCGAAACAAAAGAATGTGATGCACTAGGATTAAATAAAACTCTAGCCTCAAAAGAACACACTAAGAGAGTACCTGCTACCACCGCCTTAGATGCTTAAGCATCCTGAGGAGTCAGAGTGAACACCCTAGCCTATCCATGGCCAACCTGCTAAGAACTGGAAGGCTGAGTGAATCCTCTACCACTTGGTCTACCCCCATATCTGCCTCCTGAACCTCAGCCCTGCTGGCCCACATATTGAGTCGGCCTCTGCTGAGGGTATATAGGTGTCTGGTAGGGCTGATGCACTTGTTGAAATGATTGAGCAACTTAAGAAAAAGATCCCTAGACATAAGAACACTAATACCTGGTGTTAGGACAAGCTCTGGCAAGATGTCCAATCTGCCCACACCTAAAGCAGGCTCCAGTCAGCAAATGGCATGGTCCCTGATGCACTCGGCCACAAGTAGGGCATGCATTGGGCCCTGAGCCTGAACTACCATGTCTAGAGCTCTGACTGCTACTACCACTGGTGGCTCTAGGTTTGAATCTCAGAGGTCTACTACTTCGTCTACTGTGCCTGCTAGTCCTATGTGCCCGATTAACTCGATAACCCTTCTGTGAAGTGCCCGCAGTTTGATTACCAAAACTACCCATCTGAAACACAGGTTGCTGAATCCCCTATGTCATCACTACTCTACTGCTACTACTCGCATAAGGGTCAGAAATAGTGCCATGCATAATCTGGCGTCTCTCAAGCTATCGAGCCTCATCAATCACACTGTCCAATGTCCAGCCTATAGTCTAGATCTTGATGTAGGCTGCACCTAAACTCATTACATATAACTTTATAGCTCTCCTATCATCTTGCATCACATCTAGTGCATGACGACCCAGTCTGAGGAACTCATGGGTGTAGTCTACCACTAACCGATCACCCTTACTTATGTGTAGTAGCTGCCATCTATAGTTATCCCTCATGGATACTGGACAAAAGTACCTCAGAAACTGCTCCTTAAATTCCAACTAAGTCATCGTAGTCATGCGAGGTTGAATGAACTGCATGAACTAGTCTTGAGCTGCGGCCTAAACAGATAACTCCATAACCATAATCCGTTGATAATTTGTCTAACCTGTCTGAGTTCTAGCCTCAATGGTGTTAAGAAAATCCAATGCATCTCCAGTGCCATCAAAAGAAACCCTTCACACTCTAAAGTACAGTAATACTGCATCTGCATTGGGCATCCCCTGATTCCTCTGCTGAAGCATCTGCTGAACTAAAGGCATGGCTTGATTCAGAGCTACCAAGCCTTGATTAATGCCTACCATTCCAGCTACAAAAGCTGTAGGATCAACCATAGGAACTCCTTGTTCTACATGCTATTTTTGTTCTTGCATCTGAGCTGCTTCTGCTATATGTCTACCCCTTCCTCTAAGTCAAGGAGCAAGGGGAGGAACTTCATCCTGTATGGACTGCTCATCATCATCATACGCCGCCTCGACAGCAGGAGCATTCTGTGCTCTCCTTCTCATTCTAAAAATACAAAACCAAATGAAATTCAAAACACAACAAGGGACAGACATAACACGGAAGCCTAGAAGCAACGAGGACAACAATTGACATTTATCAACCTAATTACCGCAGTAATTCAAGAAGAATGTAATTCAAAGATCATTAGAGCCGAAAATAAAACCTGGGCTCTGATACCAACTTTGTCACAACCCGAACTGTAGGTTCGTGACCGACACTAGGGAATGGGGATATATAAAGTAACTGAATCTTGTAGCAAGCCTTAAAAAATTTTCGCAGAATAAAAATAATACATTCTAACAATAAAATAATAAATGCACAATATTAAAATCATAAAAAAATATTCTTTAAATACAATATCATTCAAATACAATATTTAAAAGTCAGGTACAATCAGAATACTAATAATACATATTTGAAATTTAACTATTGCGGTGTCTAGAATTCAGATACACAGTACATAATCAAATTAACATACACAATGCAACTGGTGAAGAACGAACTTGGTGCAAATAAGGAATACTAGAAGATTGACTGTGAGGTCCTGAAAAAAATAAATTGAGGGGAATCAGACCTCACTGAGTGAATCAATTTTTAAAAATGCATGTTGATTTTTAAAAAATCATTTATTAAAACTCTTTTAAATTAAAATAGAGTAAAATAATTATAATTATTAAAATCATTTACTTTCCTCGATAATATTTATATCGAGTCTCTTTAAAACTTTTAAAATCGATTTAATATGAAATTCTCGTATAAAACATTTAAAATATTTATTTTAGTGAAAAACTGGTAGAACCCTAAACCACTATTCTAATAGCCTTTTGGCTCTCTTAATCTAAGTGACTGCCGTCCCGAGAGCAATGCATCAACCGAGTTACTGCCACTGTCATTTCACTTATTTCATATTGGATGTTCCGAGAGCAATGTATCAACTGAGTTACATCCCTTTTTCTTCTTTTTTACTGGCCCGAGAGCACCAGCTCTACTGAACTCTAGTCATTTACATATTAATCATATAATAAGATATTACCCATACGCACGTGGTCCTAGTGATACCCACTAAGTAGCACGTTCTACCATTATCTCCAAATCAATTTGAATTATAAATAATTAAATCAAATAAATAAATCATTAAATAATGAATAAATAATTAATTAAATCAATAATAAAACATAACAATAATTTTTCTTTTAAACATGCTTTATTTTTAATTGTTAGAAAATATATTGCAATCACACAACACACATTCCATAAAATTAACTCACAGGTTGAGCGTGTTGGGCAACGTGTTCTCTGTTGCCTTGGTGCTACAGCTCGTGCCCCTAAGTTCTCTAAAATAAATAATATTTATTTAAAATATGCTCGTAAAATAAAATAAATAATTTCATGAAAATTCTTATGAAGTGAAAGAATTAACTCGATCTAAGACACAATGCTAAGTAGACTTAGAATTTCGACACATGCCGATGTCACGCTTTACGAAAAATTTACCAAAAATTTGACAAAATCTCCTCTGTAAAACGGACATCTCTCTACTAAAAGTAGAGCCGTTCCTGTATGAAAACACACTTCAAAAATTCTCAAATCACCAAATCTCAGGTTGGGCCCCCGAACTACACTAAATACCCAACCGAGAACCAATATCACAATAATCAATAAAATAATATAATTTTCAATAAATTACCAAAAATCATAAAATCTCATTTAAATACCATAATTCAATTTATTTCCACAATAAAATATAAAATATATTTATTTTCAAAAAAATAGTAAAATTTTAGCTTATACTTAAATTTTCGATAATAAACATATATAATTCAAATCTTTCAATTAAATTAACATTTATTGTAAATAACCATTTAAATTACTCGAATACATTATAAAGTTAGCAAATAACTCATTTAGGCTTAAAATAATAAATAAATTTATTATTTATATATTTTTTTCAAAAGTTAGTAATAATTAACTAAAAATAGGAAATAATTCATAAAATTTATTTTTATACTATTTATTACTCAAACACTGTCTAAAACATATTAATTAACAATAATTTCAGCTAACATATAAAAATTACTAATTTATACTAATTTTTTCAAAAATTCATTTTTCACATAAACATTCAAAAATTTATAATAAAAATTCTATACATAATTTTAATAAATTTTTTTTCATGAAAATTGCTCAAAATAATCATTATAATTTATTAAAAATATATTCTTCTCGAACCCGGAACGGTGCCGGAACAGTAACTCCGAATATCGGAATAGTGCAATTTCGAAAATAATTTCAAAAAAATAAATAAAAATTATCAATAGATAGTTCACAACCTCAACATCAATAATCCTAAAGCACCTATACCTAATAAAATCATTTACAAGCTCAAACTAACAAATTAACCTAAAAACCTATAATTGAAAAATCCAAATTTGAGGTTGTTACCTAAGTTAACTTCTTAAACAAATTAAGGAATTGAGAAGCCCACTTCGAGATGAAGAGAAAGAGCCCAAATTTGCAGGCTGGAGACACCGGAATTATCATCGGCCAAGAGAAGATGAAAACCAGCCGAGAGAGAAGAAACCGGAAGAAGGAGAAGAATGGCAGCTGGCGGTGAAGCTAGAGGACAGAGAAGCTGGTGGTGGTCGCGCGGTGGGGAGGAGCAGCTGCAACAAGGCAATGGGCGGCGGTGGTTGGCTATTCGATTTGGCAGAGAAGGGAAGAAAAAGAAAGAGAAAAGGCCGAAAAAATTTTATTCTGCCATTTTTTTAATAATAATAATAAATACTATTTTACCACCAATCTCTCAATCAAATAAATATACACAATAAAATATAAAATAATACTTAGTTAATAATTTATTAAAAATAAAATTAACACACTTTTATAAAATAATAATTAAAATAATTCTCAACTCCAAAATTCAAATTTAATTTCACTAAATAATAATCTCAATAATAATAAAATATTTATTAACACGGCAAGTTTCAGAAATATATTTTATAATTTTAAAAATAATTCGAGTGTTTACATTTTATAAGTCTTATGAAAATTTAATAAGTAAACAATTGAAATAATAATTAATAAATTTCATAAAATAATTAATTATAGGAAATAAAAACTTCAAAAATTTTAAAAGATTGTTGTATAATTATTTGAATAGAAAATTTAGAAAGAACGTAATAAATTATTATATTATAAGTCTATCAAGTTTGTAAAATTAGATTATTATTTAGATAAAAATATTAAAAGAATGTTGTATAATTGTTCAAATAGAAAATTTATTAAATTTGTAAGAGATTACTATATTATAACGTGATTCTATCAATATTGAAAAATTAGATTGTCATATAAATTAAAAAAAATACTCTTATTATTTCTAAAAACTTATTAATTAAAATTTCTTAAGTAAGGAATTAAAATTAAATTAATGAAAATTTTTATTTGTCTTGCATCTATAATTATATTTTTTTTAAAATAGCACATAATTTGTTTGATAATAATATTTTTGTTATTTAAAAAAAGTAGTATAATTATCATTTATTATTATTTTTTAACTTTTTTATTAAGAAAATAACAAATGATTTCTTATTATCTTATACTTAATTATGATTATAATATTGTTATACAAAATTAATTATATAGTTAAAATAATAATTATAAAAAATATTAAAGAAATATCATAAAATTATTTAAATAAACGACTTATCGAAAATCTATGAATTATAATTTTATTAAATTTGTAATACTAAATTGTTATGTTAATATATAACACTTTCATTTTTTTTTTAAATTATTTAATTAAATAGTAATAATAACTATACTAATAATATCATAGTATATATATATAATATCATTACGAGTCTAAAAAATATTTTTTGTTCACATGCAAAGTACGTGGTTATTTACTAGTATATATGTATATATATATGCCTAATTTTTTTTAGGGTCTGAGGCGACTGCTTCAAGGCAGAACCAGCCTTGTTAGAATATCTCCCTTGAACAATGAGAAGAAAAGGTTGTTTAACAAATTGCTTACTGCCAAACGTACTAATTTTCTGTAACTTTATCTTTCTCTATTTGCCATTTTATTTTGAAATATGCTGGTTAAAAAAAAATTCTTGAAGTAGTCATTTGGTTGAACTAAAATGTCAATTTCAGGGAATATAAAATTTTTTTTGTCGTGCAAGACCATTATTTGAAACAGTATTTTCTTTAAGGGATTTTGGCCATTTTTAAGCCAAAATCACCTCTCTTTTTTTTATTGGTTTTGCTTGTGTATTATAGATCCTTGATCAATCTATGATATTTTGTTAAAAGTGCCTCCTTTAAGTGAGGTTAAGTTGATAAATAATTTGGTTTATGGGTTTGTTGTTGTTGTTGCCTCTTGAAGGTATATGTTTGATCAAGATAAATGAGGTTGAAAGAGTCTATCTTAGTTCAGCGCTGCTGTTCCATTCGGTCCCAGTCCGGTGATGGTCCTTGTAGATGGCTGGGTTGGATGGACAGTAATAGGAGAGCTTCATCTTTCTTTTTAGCTTTGGAGGTTCGGATTTCATTACTAGAGGTTGCAGCAAAGAGAGCTTGTGTAGATCAAGTGAAGATTAGAATTTGTTGTGGTTAGATCAATTTAACTATGTATTATCTTCGTTATGTATGTTGTTGATATTGTGATTACTGATGTAGTAGTTACTTTCAGATCCTGATTATTGTATTTACAGTGATCCTTATTTTGTTGTTCTCCTTGTATTCCCAGTATAGTTGGTGCTGTTCCTTAGTTTCTGTTATGAAACTTTCATTTTTTTTTTAAAAAGACCATTATTTGAAGATAAAGGTCCCTGCATCATTGAATTTCCTATTATTGCACTATTCGTGTCAATACTGGTGATGATACAATTGCCAACCCTAAAAAGAATTTTGAATTTGACACAGTTTATGGATCTCATGCCTTTATTTAATTATGCGGTCATTCATAAAAAAAAAAAATTATGTATAAGAGTAAAATTTTGTTTAAAAATATAAATGGATACAGAATAAAAAATAAAAATAAAATAATATTGTGGCCAACCATAACTATAATATTTTCTATTGTAATAAAATATTAAAAATGGTAGTTTAAAAAAATAATTTATGAAAAAATAAATATTTTAATTAAACAATAACTATGTAATTTATTATGAAAAAAATTAAAAAATAAGTTCGGATAGTTTAGAAAATGCGATTCATGAAAAAATAAAAATTTTAAGTAAAAGATAATTATGTAATTTTTTATATAAAAAATTAAAAGATAGTGCATAATCAAATCAACGAGTAGAGTGTAAAAATCTCTACCTATGTTAAACAGCGTACAGGTAAAATGGCGATTAGACCGTTGATTTACATTTTTATAATCCGACCAACTTTGGGACAAATACAATCAATCTACTTTTACTTTTCAATCCGACAACGACATAAAAGTGTTTTATTCGATTCCCACTCCGCACCAATAATTAAAGGAAATTTTTCGTTTTTCTCTCTTCTAGCCCATCCTCAACTCTAGGAAATTTTCGTTTTTTCCTCTTCTACCCCATCCTCAACTCTATTCCAATAGCTTAACTCTTTAACCATTTCTCTTCTGCTTCCTCCATAACTCATTTCCTTCTAATTTTTAGTTTCCTTTGCTTATTTCACCGCTGCTTCATTTCTTTCTTCATCTATTGTTTTCGTTTTTTACAAGCTAAGATGGTTCTGAATATTATTCTGCCGGTTCTTGCCCACATCATTAGAGACCCCATCACTAATTATATTGTTGCCCCCATCAAAAGAAACATCTGTTATGCTTTTACCTGCAACAGCAACCTGGAGAGACTCCAACATGAAGCCCAGCAGTTGAAGAACAAAAAAGACAGGTTGCAGGAAAACGTTGATCGTGCTGCAAGAAATGGAGACCTCATCTATGATAATGTTACTCAGTGGCTCACCAGAGCCGACGATGCTATTGGAGAGGCTGAGCAAATTATCCACGATAAAGAGCAAGCGAAGGCCAAGTGTTTCATCGGATTGTGTCCCAACTTCAAGAGACGCTACCAGCTTAGCAAGAGAGCTGACAAGAAAGCTTCCGCAGTTGATAAGGTTGGGAAAGAAGAAGGACTTGATTCAATTTCTTATCGGCCTCCTCCAAAACAGAAAGTAGCGCCATCTGTGTATGCCAGCGAAGCCTTGGATTCAAGGGTGTCAATTTTGAATGAAATCATGGATGCACTCAAAGATCCCATTCTTAATATGATTGGTGTGTATGGGATGGGCGGTGTGGGTAAAACCACACTGGCAAAGGAAGTTCACAGACAAGCACAAGAAGACAGGTTATTTGAAGTTGTGGTTTTAGTTGCTGTATCTCAAACGCCAGATCATAGAAGAATCCAAAAGCAGATTGCGGAAGCTCTTGGCCTTGATCTTGTCGAGGAGGATATGCTCATAAGAGCGAATCGATTAACTGAGAGGCTGAAGACAGGGA